>DWQX01000192.1:0-54896 GCA_018245475.1 Pharmacophagus antenor | reverse complement strand
ATTAATAATAATAAATTAATTTAATTATTTAATTTGTTAATTACAATAATTCTTTTTCACAAAAAAAAAATCATAATGGCAATAAATAAAGACTGGCAAAAAATATCATGCTTTTACAGAAACCATTACTTGAATAATTTAAAAAATATTCTTTTCTTTCAAGAATTATTTCATTCTATTACTATCGTCATACATATTACGATGGATTATAAGAAATACATTTCAAATAAATGTATTGCCTTGTTTTTTTTAAATTTAATATTGTTTACCAATAGAATCTAATAAATGAATAGTCCTTCCAATGGAGGTCCCTGGACTGAATTTTAAAACCTTGAGCTCCCGTTATATCTGCCATTCTTAACGCAACCGAAATGCGCACAATAAGGTTCAGTATGCAAGCGGGATGCGGGACAAGAACTGATTTTTTTTTTTAATTTTCTTACAGTTTAAATTGTTATTTGGGTATTTCGTTATTATAACTTTGGATTAGTTATTATATTTCAACGACGCAAATAGATTATCTTTAAAGGTGAACAATTGATTTTAATTAACCATTTGCATAATGTACCTTTGTGCGTTTAACTTGTGATATAAAGAGGACTGAGCTGTAGGCTACTGTCGGGGTCCATAGGTGGCGGATAATAGAACGGTTTGGATTTATCTTTGCTAGATGCATCAGCAGTCCTCGACCATTGAGCGACAAAGAATTAGGATGACCACTACATCCTAATTCCTTGTCGCTGAATTTCTTAGGAAAGAATTATTTAAAAAAAAAAACTGCGAAATCTAACGATGTACTTGTGACCAGGAGAGTCGAGCCGCCAGTAAATAAGCTCCTCCACTATGGGCAGCTGCATAATATTATCTTCAGAAGAGGAAGCCAGTTGGCTGGAATTGTTCTCGAAAACAAAGCTATTTGCGGAGTTGGTAACCCACGGTACGGCAATAGTACACAGTGTAGAAGGCAATGGGAGGCGACCACATATTTCCCCAGGAAAATCATTATGGCTGAAAACAATTTAAAAGCCCTCAGTCCCCGGCAGAGCATCAATGGATAGAAGGTGCGAAGATTCTGCAGGTTAGCCACGAAGTCTGCTACTTGGAACAACAAAAGTTTGTATCACACACAAAAATGGTTAAATATTGAAAGGGAGATACAGAGGCTCAAAATTGATATTGTCGGAGTGTTTCAATCTAGACATCATGGAGTAGGCGCCACATTACTAGAAAGTTCAGTAATTTATTAAAGCGGTGACAATAATAAAGATCATTACAATATACAGTTAAAAAAAGAAAGCCCGAATATCTGGGACACATAAGAAATCCAAAATAGGAATTGCTCCAGCTACATACAATATACAAGGCAAGACACAAGGAAAACGAAGCATAGGCCTTAGGAGAATATCGTGGCTAAAAAACCTACGCCAAAGGTTTGGCAAGAGTTCTTGTTCGATATTTAGAGGCGCGGTTTCAAAATTACAAATTTCTCTAACGATAGCCGATCTTCGCAACAAGATGGCAACATAAGAAGAAGGAATCGGATAAATCGATAGTAATCAATTTTTTTTTTTCATTTTACAAATACGGTGGTTTTCTTAATAGCATTTTAAAATAATCTCTGTTCTATTAATTATGTGTGGAACGTAGTGCTGTATAAACATCTTATTCATATTGTATCACTTACCATTGAATATATTCGTAGCAGGTGACGGTTACAAAGTACAAGTGGATACTTCGATCGACCTTGGCACCCAACAAATGCTATATAGTTTAGATGGATTTGGACCCGCATCCCTGATTAACACCCTCAAAATGTTAATCTGCCACCATGACAGTATTGTTGTATTGCAGCAGGCCATCCATCTTCTGACTCATTGTAACCTAAAGGCGTGTGAAATTGAGGTTAAATGTTTGCCCACTGGCCATTAAAAAAAAACTGGAGGAAATGGAATGAAGTACTTTGTAGAGTTTATTTTTCGTACTATTTGCATTTGCAGCGAACTGGTCGCTGTTAAATCTATTTAATCAATCAATTTTTATGACGATGCTGGAATATATTTCTGCTCGTAACTTGGACCGTTCCGTAACAAAAATTCCAATCGCCCATCGCATCCCAGTCGATATTGCGGTATCCGCGAGATCGACACCCGGCAAGACAAGTATTTCATAAGGCGTATAATTGAAATAGCCGCAAATAACCTCCCATCCCCTCAACCATTTAGATCGAGGGAAGCGAGGTGCGGAGAGCGCGATGAAGGCCACGGCAATGCACGGTGGGGATAACGGCATTGAAGGTGAGTCGGATTATGAATAATAATACTAAATTAAAATATATTCTAATACCTGCCTCCGTCAGACACGATCAGATAACTTTGAACGACTGAAGATTGTCTTGAATAATAACTAAGAATAGTCTCGCACATTTTATTTTTCAAACAATGAAACGTTAGTACAAAGTAAGTAGTTACGATGCACCAATTAGACACAAATAAACAGTTAAAAACGTTCAACTGAAAACATTCTTCTTTTTTGAACTTGACGAATTCTAAGTAAAAAAAAAATACGCTAATTAATATTTAATAGTACTTTTAACTGCATTATTGGCGCAGTAGTTTTCCGATTAACTTGTAACGCGAAGGTCCGTCTTCGAATATCGGGCTACAGAAGTATTGGAGTGTGACAGGTGGCAGGGTTTTTCGAAGCCGTATGGTAGCTAACCATCCTCAATGACAATATGCCGCTATAACAGCATTGCTGTGTTCCGGTAGTTTTTATATTTGAGAGTTAGTTTTTTACATTTGAGAGCCAGAAGTATTATGGCCGAGCAGGCTTCACCATCTACGGTCTCATTTTCACTCTACATCAGCTAAAATTGAGGTCAAGTGTCAGATAATAATAGATAAATATGAGATGAAAATTATTATAATTTATATATGATATTAAAAAAATCTGTTGTACATACGTCTTAAATTTTATTTAATGTACTAACCGTTATAATCGTTTTATTTCCTTTTCAGCTTCATAACATTTTCCATATTAAAATATCGAGTGAATATGCTGTGAAATTAAACGAAGTTTATGGAAGCAAACTGAAAGAAGTAATCAAAGCGAAGACGCGGTGGGAAATTAAATTCCTAGGCATCCTGGAAGTGGGGACCGGACAATAGCCCTAGTTTAATGATGGAGCCTGGGAAAGCGTTCGTGTTACGGCAGGTGCAGGCAACGCTTATATGATATTAGGCCAATTTATAGCTTTTACCATTTGTTTGCAATGCATTTTTTTTTATCGGAAATCGGGAAACACTTGACCTCAATTTCACTCGAAGTTGAGTGTAAAAAGGCCTAAATGGTGAATCGCGCTCTCCCCGAATAAATCTGGTTCTAA
Organism: Pharmacophagus antenor; assembly: GCA_018245475.1. NCBI lineage: Eukaryota > Metazoa > Arthropoda > Insecta > Lepidoptera > Papilionidae > Pharmacophagus > Pharmacophagus antenor. The sequence continues at coordinate 51,511 of DWQX01000192.1, read as the reverse complement.
CATGTATAAATTCCGGAACAAAGCAATACTGTAATGGCGACAGATTGGTATTAGGGATGGTAACTAGTCAGGTCGGTTAAAAAACTTTATCATCATCCAAACTTGACAACTGTTATCCAGAAAATTGAACGTGGGACCACTATGATACAAGGAAAGTAGTAAACCACTGCTCCACGGAGGCAGTCAAATGTAACAAACATTTGTTGAAAAATCTTCGGAATGCGGAGATTGATCATAGAACACTTGTCATACAGATAAAATAATAATTCACTTGCTGTGGCCATTAGGCCTATAGTCAAAGACAATATTCCTTATTACTACTTTGTATGTCTTTTCTGTTGACATAATCCTCTTGCAATTCTTCAAAAACAACGTAAATGACAAATACTTTTTCACCGGTGACATATTATTTATCAAAACATAATTTACTTTTACTATTTACTTTACTTTTATTATCAAAATCTGATCTTGCTATTTCGGATATGACATGGAACAAAAGAGGGATTTCTTTATTGCCTTTTTGGTATCAGTATCATAGTAAATATTAATGTTCATTAAGCAAAAAATTGTTATTTTAATTTCACCAACAGACACTACAATGAAATTTATATGTATTATTGTTGTATTCTAATATTTGGGCTTATATTTTCTATTATATTTTCTACATAGGTGAACTCGAATTTGTGATTTACACAATTTTATAAGGTCACCAGTACGTATGCGTAGTTATAATTAAGCATTTCATAAAAGATGAAATGATAGCTTCGTCTTGAACAAATTTAATAATAATAAATAAATATTAGTAGTCCAACATTAAATATTCCTGAGCAGTAAGATTTCTATCAGTTTCTGTTTGCTACATTCAAAAACTTTTACAGTTGTTTTTTGTTTAAATTATATGTAATTTGAAATTGTTCCTCGTCAACGTAGAGAAATAACTACAAAACATTTTCTTTCAGCAATTTGTTACTTAAAATTTTCAAAATGATTCTCATTTATGAACAATTCCCGTGTAATATTTAATATCTTCATCTTTGAGGAATTTTAACCTTTCCATTATTTTAAAGCGGACAAAAGATTATCGCCGTAATAACACAATTATCGTTAACGGGTAAAAATTTAAATGCTATTATTCTTTAAATTTTCGCCGATTTTATTAATTTTTAAATTCTTATCCAATGTGATCTTGTACTCTTGGCTTGGATAAGGTACCGATCATGAAATATCATTAAATTCGACAAATATGAAAAGTATCGCACAAGGTAAGGTCCTCACCGAAACATTTCATGGAAGGGATCAAAGAATAATATTTCAATTTGATTCGTATAATGTTTTAATAGGATACGAGGAAATTTTAATTTACATGTATTTTGTAAGTAACGAATATGAAATTTTCCGTTGTTATTATATCGTCAGTCGTATCACATGCCTCGTATAAATTTTTTTAAAACAATAATGATATCAAAAGATGTGGAACGGGTTATTGATCACAGATATTTTTTAGTAAAATGAAATGACTATGTTCTTAAGTTATAATACCAGCAGATGAGGAAAAAGATATACTTAAAATATTCTAATTCAAATTGTCTCGCTGTTAATCTTTTTGACAACTATTACAGCTTCATCGGACTCAGGGCTCGGAGGGTCTGCGTAGACAGCATCTCAAATTGTTAGAATCTCTGAAATATACAGCGTAATATGTCGTATCCCTCATAGTTCTACAGTTCTCGGTAAAATTCTGTCGATTTTATTATTGGGAATGTGTTACAAAAAAACTGAGCCGCTAAGTTCAGAAACCAAATTTTACCATCTCATAGAATTATACAATTTTGAGGGCACTGAAGGTAAATGAAGTTCTACTCCTATACTTATTATGTACAAAGTTCTATCGTGTCAATGTTATTAGGATTGGTAATAAATCGAAATAATAATAATTTTCTTAGAGGATTGAGTCCGGTGGCTACGTTCATTTCACTTCATAACAGCCGGGTTCCTTATAAAGTTCGAGAATAATTCTGATTATATCAAAATCCTGATCAATTATTATTTTTTCAAAATATATGTGTAAATGCATGAGACACTTAGGATACTATATATTTACTAAGGTTTCTGTACATTAAAAAGGATATAAGTAATAATTAGAGGCTCCTCAATAACTCCTGAATGAGTTCTGGTCTCTTGAATACCTGTGTAACTATGGGTCATACTTATATATCAATACAAACACGAGATACTTGAGTTTAAATAGGGTTTCTGCATACTAGAACGGACTTCTCTGACTGCCTCTGTGGCGCAGTAATTTACCACTTGCATTATATTGCGGAGGTCCTGGATTCCCGGGCCACAGGCGTAGTGATTATAGGGTTTTTCAAACCTGTCTGGCTAGCTGTGAACCTTCGTTCTTACACTTCATTCTTACTGAAAGATATAAGAATGAATGGTTATCGACAAATTCAAAATTCGGGAATCGAATCCGAGACCTCCGCATTACAAGGCATGTGATAAAGGTGCTGCGGAGGCAATCATTATATTACGAGTAAAAACAAACAAGAAAAGTTTTATTCTTTCAGGATAAAAGATACAACGTTTTGTTTCACTTACTAGCCACGTGAATGTAGTCCTTGCCAATAGTTAGTAATAAATAACATAAAAAATATAATACAATTTATTTCAGATTATATTATACACTAGATAAACTACTACTATATTATATACTAGAAGATAATAATTAGTCGTGGGTACTATGAAATGGTTAAAGCAATTAATATCCAATAAATAATTAAACTCTAAGTTAGAAATATGTACATGATTAAATGAACCCACCGGTACTCTTAATTGTTACTAATAACTTTTAGTACAACATTTAAAAGAATTTGTAAAACTATACGAGGAAAGAAATTTATTTCTCCAAAAAGCTTAAGAAAAATTCCAAAGAAATTCCAATTTCATTATGATAGATCGATAATATTTATTGCTTAAGTGATGTACAGAGATTAATTTATAACCATTAAAAGTATTCATGGATAACAAGAAATGAAGAGCTACTACTCATACTAAAGTTTTATTAAAAATATCTTTTAGTTATATTATCGCACCTATTTATATTTTTATGTACAAAGACTGATTAATTCTTTTTATTTTCTAGAATAATTTATGTAATAAAAAAGCATGGAAAATATCACTACAAAATGTTATAATTCTATTTATTAATATAGAATTAATATTTTTTTCATTACCAATTTAAAATAAAAGACACAAAAAACAGAAAAAGTTATAGCCCTTACAATATTTCAAAGAACAAAAATATGTAATTATAAAATCCGAGTTCATTACCCTTGTGGCGAATTTAATGATGTTTTTTGTTTAAAAACATTTGTGAAAAAAAATAATGCAACGTTCGTAGCGTTTCGTAGACATCGTGGTATCTATAGCGCGTAGCTTCTATGCAATTCTAAAAGGAAAAAGTATTTACAGAGATATTAAGCTCCTACCAAATAATTTGTATTATATTTTCATATTTTTGCGTATCAAGTAAAGAAATAAAAATATAAGCTTAAATCTTAAGGTAACCGTAAGGTAAAGGGTTTCTTATTTGGAACACCAACAAGCTATTAGATTATTTCTTTTAATGGTTGTTTAAAAACGTATTAACAAAAGTCTATAATACATTTGATAATTTCAACACAAAACAAGTTCTTTTTACCAAAAACTAAAATCGGCTTACATAGTAAATCAAAAAAAATGAATGAAAAAACTATGTTTAGGTGCAAAATGAATATTTTCTTGTATCATACAATTACGGTGCCTTTTTTTATAATTTTTCGGGGATTTGTATTATATAGTAATATAAAAAACAATATTTTTTGGTGAAAACAACTTATTTTGTTTTTAAATTATCAATATATCAAAGACTTTTATTACCACGTTGAAAAGAGGTAATATATAAACAAATCAAAAGTTTAAGGTGGTTGGAACGCTTGCATGCATTTTCTAATAAAGTGATTTATGTTAGTTATGGGGTGGGTTCAAGCATTATACGCGAGCGGGAATCGCTGGAGCCACACGGTCTGCGTGCTGCGTGTCAGTAGCTATCGAGACGTCGCCTAGAGTGTTTGCTCTGTACGCATCTCAAAAGAAAAGTTTGCCGCGCCGTCTAACTTTATTTAAATCGAGATTAAATATTATAATTTAAATTTTCAGTGACTTGATCGAACGCTTTAGATTAACTGCAGAATACCCTTTTTATCGAAAGGTAGGTTTTAGTTCAGATAATTTAATTTAATACATTTAGTCTTTATGGACTATTTATTATTGTATTTTCGTATAAAGATTAAAACTAAAATAAAATTGACATCAGAAAAGCTCATTCGAATTTAAGGAGCAGTAAGACTAAAATATTGAAATAGTAAAGAACTACAGTTTAATTATTGTGTTATATTTAGAACATAACTTTTCATATTGATAAAATAATTGGACAAATAGTTTAATTATATCTGGCATATTATTTAAAAAATAAAAAAGTTGGATACCCTTATACAAGTTAATTAAAGTACTTTTTAATTATCTCAAAGATGTCGAATTAGAAAGGTAGACTCTAAAGAGGTAAAAGGTCAGATTTGTAAACTTTCGGCTTTTATGGTTGAAAGTACAGAGCATATTTTCAGTTAATAAAACTTTTGGTGGTTTTACTTTTGCATTTTCTGTAGTTATTAAAAACGTTGTCATTGCTTTAAAAAAACTTTACTTTTAAGCTTTTTATAGATATATTTTAAAATTGTGTGTCAAAGAAACGAAAGGAAAAAAAATACAGTTGTGTGTATTTAGATTGTCTGTATTTGGATTTTTAATAGAAAACGATTTATTAGTCTGTGGTCTTTGTAATCTTGTTGTGTCATTAATGATCTAAAAATATGTGCATATATAACGTTATAATTTGTTAAGCGAATATATTATATATTTTATTAAAAGATTTTGAATTTTTAGTCTCCGTGTCGCTTCGGTTGTCCGCTTGCCTTATAGCACAGACGTCTCTGGTTTGAATCAAGGATCGCATAAGTAGTAAAATTTGGATATAGTAGAGATTTTCGACTCTCTCTCTGGGTACCTTTCTCAATTATAATCTGTCTCTATAACAGCCTTGCTGTATTCTCTTAGTCTATAAAAACCAAAGTATTCTGGGCGAGCACGATTCACCATCTACATCCTCCTTGTCGCTTAACATCATTGGAAATTAAAGTCAAATGTTCTGATACGTTTACTAGTATTGACGTGATTGGCAAACAAAAATGTATTTTCCTTTTATATGTATAGATAAGTAAATGCGGCATCGGATCTAAGTCACAGGTAAGTGGCTACTATTATGTGTAGTGATGTCCTGAACGAATCGTTGTTATACTTAACCTTAGAATATTATACGACCTTTTAGCGTCTAAAGTACTAACCATTATTTCTTTCGTATATAGCGTATACACGATAGTTTCACTATTAAAACACTCGTTTCATTAAAATTAGCTTATACGACTTTCCTAGGGTCTAATAGGTGCTTTTCCTTTTTTTTTACATATTTTCATGAAATACGTCAGAAGAGAAGAAATGGAAATTCAGAATATTATTGTAATAAATCTTTAACAGGGAACCCATTTTTTGGAATAAATAGATAAAATTTGCGAAGAAGAAAATACATATTATTTACGTGAAAAATAATACGAGTATTACAGTATTTATGTAAACTAATTGGTGATTCCTTTTTAACAGTTTAGTGCTATTAATTAATTAATATAAGATAGAATAAACGCGATAGACACCTAAAAGAAAGGAATAAAATTATTCGATACGCAAATTCTGTTTCGTTTTAAATTGGAATTATAGCAGTGTTTTCATTGTTTGCTATGTTCGATGATTTGTTGTATGCTAATATTAATTTTTGTGATTTCTATGTTCAATTAATTACTTTATAAATAGATAAATTTAAATTTCGATTTCCATTGGAAAAAACGTTGAACAGATTTAAAAAGAAACGTTTAAATATCGAATCTTGGCTCTTTTAATGTAATAATCTAATTTTCGTATTACGTTTATGAATTTATCTAATTTGTTATAATTGAATTATGCCATGAAAGCGACCTTTTCTGATTCATACAGGAGTGTTCAAATAAGGGAAGTAAGTTAGGCAAGCATAGAATCGCGAAGTCTTTCGTTTTAAAGTACAGTTGATAAATTAGGAGATAGTATTCCATATCGTTTTTTTAATATGAGTAATTTGAATCCTTTACTTTGAATCAATGTTTTTTAATTATCATGTCAATGATCTCAGCGCCGTAAATAAAAATTTTACATTAAAAAAATGCAACGATATACAAAACAGTTCAGACAGTCCGAAGTTGTTACATAAACCACATATAATTTTTTTTGTGAGAAATCGAAGCTAGAAATTATGCAATTTTAGTGAGAAATTATCAATGAACCACAGCAGCGAACTACACGTCTTTAAAAGAGGTTCGTTCAATAGTATACGTAATGAGAAAGTTCGCAACAGAGGATTAAATGCGGATAATGTATGCTCCTACGTTATTATCCTCGAAAAAAATCATAACTTTTCATATTTCATCGGATATTAAAAAAAAATTTAACGAACTTTTGCAATTAAAATCTGTGCCTGATCGGACATTATAATATATTTTCTTTTGTATGAATAATTAGTAAAAAAAGTTGAAATAGATAGAGAAGTGTTACATTTTATATCAACAATGGGTTAACACTTGAGCTCAATTCCATATAATTTTAAGTGACACTAAGGCCGTAGATAGTGAAGCGTGCATATGCTGAATATTCTTATATGTATGACTGCCGCAACATAGCAACGCTGTTATGGCGGTAGATTGACTTTGCGGGTCAGCTAGCCAAAGGAATTCGAAAAAAATCTACCACTTTCTAAATTCCAAAACTTACTTGGCCACAGAATCGAACCTGGGACCTGCGTGTGACAAGGTAAGCGGAAACCACTGCGCAAAGAAGGCAGTTTAGTACTTACTGTTCGTATATTTTACTTTTTATTTTACAAATTTCAGTTGACTTTCGGCTAACATATATAAATGTATATAAATTACCACAATATGAAATATAATAATATATTTGTATGACTATATAGGTGTCAAGGTATCAATATCAAAATTGAATCGTCGATCCGGTTTCAAACGGATATCGGCTATAACTTAAGCGCTATACAAATAAATAGCTCTTAGAGAGGTCTGATGAAGTGTGCTAAGTACAAGCAACTTGCAGCGGAACGACTTCGCTATTCAAGTCTAGAAGCAAGCATTGACCGGGTCCATTATAGTAGACATTGACAAATGATAAACGATGTCTATTAAAGAGCAAATGTATTAAAGTTGTTATACCATCGGCCATGTTTAGGAAACTTATATATTTTGTTCTATGGGTATTTCGAAAATAATATTTTCTTTAATTAACAATGATATTAAAGGTTTTAATATTATTTACAATCTAACTCTTAGGTTATATATAGCTGTTTTACACGAGTTACCATACTTATCGGATTATTAAACGCATCAGACGGTTATGGGCATTACTCTGTGGTACGGGAACCGAATCCGAGACCTCCGCATTAAAAGCTATTATAAGATGATTTAAAAAAAAAAGATATTTTAATGAGCATAACACGACCCCAAAATGTGTTAATTTTTCTACAAAAGAAAAGCGGTGGAAAAGTTTTGAGTTATGTGATTGGTATGGTAAAATTTAAAATGTACTTACGCAGTTGTGAGTAAAACATATTAAAATAAGAAAAATATGTCTATAACAATCATGGTATTGTATATTTTCAGTCGTTCTTGAAATTCTCTCTTAAGTTATTATTTATCTTAGATAAAAACAATCTTATTACAGAACAGTTCAAGATATCACTCAGGCCTGTAGACATCGGAACTTACAATGCATTATCGCAAGTAACCCAATATCGGAAGCATTAAACAATACCACGTAGCGATTCTCAATTTGCAATACGAATTTATTTCAACAAGAATAGCTGTTATTATTCATTTTATACAATGAAACAACAAGATTACCGGGCAGTTGCATCTGAAAATAAGTAATACATCTGTCTCTGGCAATGAAGGAGATGGTTAATACGTTCAATGCCACGTTAAAATTGCCTTCGAAATAGTTTCCACCATGTGTTATCTAAAATAATAACTTTAAGCTTAAAACAATTAAATACAACTTTAATTCAAATCAAACTTTAGTTGTTTATTACCGAATGAAGGATTGTCAAATTGTATACTACTCTCACATGTATGACTGACGAATATAGCATTGTTTTAACGGCAGATTGACATTCAGTGTAGTGGCTAGCCAGAAGGGTTCGAAAAACTTTACAACCACATTTTTAGAGATTATTTTTAAACATAAAACATTATAAATGCACTAGTACGTTTTTAAGAATATTACATGATTTTTTTTTTATATAAATACAACGAAATAGGCCCGTAACACTTTATTAAGGACGATGTGATCGAAGGGAAAATAAATCTCATATTTCTAATAACTTTAGGTCGTTTAAGCGAGCTATCAAAAATTTACTCGATAGCGCTTCCTTTGAGAAGCAATAAACAATTTATGTTCATAACCACTCAATTTCCGAACAACAGGTCTTAATATCCGCGTCCTCTAATTATTTTTTTTTACGGCAACATTTCACGACGTCTATTATGGAACACCGAAAAATGTTTAAATGTGGCATACAGTTTTTAGAACGAACCAATTTCAATATGGCCACGTAGTACAGACATTGCTAGCTCCTTCAGAATCGGAGCATTAATTGACAGAGTTTAAAAAGGACAGTACATATTATTTTAGCGGATTTCATTGGACTGACTTCATTAACAGTTCGTTGGAACACAAAGAGCAGCAGAAATGACTATACTTGGGGTTTCTCTGCAAATCAAATGAAAAATGATGACATTTGAAGAAGAGCTAAATTTATCGACATAACCCAAAGGATTGGTACTAAGTAGGAAAGAAATATATTTACCATTTACATTTTAATATACTTTTGCTATATTTAATGATATTGGGTCATTATCTTGAAACAAATAAACAATATGACAATGATAAAAAACGTTAAATAAATCGTTAATGAGTATCTTTTTTCAAGTCGAGGACAGACAACATACTTTTAAGGAAATACTTTTTATACATTTTTGATTAAATATTCTTAAATATTTTCCGTAAATAACGGGTAACAAATACTATTAAAATTAAATTATTAATTTAGGTGAATAATTAGAAATGAAAAATGTCCGTACCAGGAGATAACAACATCCAACAATTATATGCGTATATTTTATGACATTCAACTTCAAAACGAGAAAGATCCACTTTGAAAGGGTTGAGTATTTTCATTTAGAAGACCTCTGCGTCGATCTATTGAAGCACGCACATCTTCAGTCACATGATGTGGCCGCTGTCACTTGAAAACGACTTATACCATTTAAACATCTAATCAAAAGGAAAAATATATTTAACCAGTTGTTTTAATTAACAATAATTTACGGTAGATAATTGTAAATATTTTCTATTTTCTTACTCTGTATTGGTATGATATATATTTTTTTAATGTTGGTAATAATTGAACCACGGACTTTTGCGTTACTAGTTATATTAGGTGCTGCTACGAATACTGTTATACTTATATATTAAATCACCGTATCATTTTCAGTTACTCACTCGATTTTCCATTAAATATAAATCTAAAATTTCCTCAATCTGTCTCTTTTTCATCTTCAATTTCTCACGATGTTAATTCAATATTAGGCCGAAGGTAGTGAAGCGTGCTCGCTTAGAATACTCTGGCACTCACATGTGTGAATACGGGCACAGCAATACTATTATAGCGGCATATTGATGTTGAGGATAGTAGCTAGCCAGGCTTAGAAAAAATATTACTACTATTCACACTCTATTATTCATTTAACATGGAACGTCCATGTTACATAGTAAGCGATAAAACACTGCGCCACGGGGATGGTTAGTATATCCTTTTATACTAAAAACATTCTAGTTGGCACATGCTTTTTTATCCCTTATTACAATTTTAACTTTTTGGTCTCCATATCGTTTCGCGGCAGGTAGAAATGCCAAGAGATCATAATTTTTTTAAATGGAAATAAGGATGTAATTTTTAAATGTATAATTTTCCGATGTTAACTTAAAATTCAATATGTGCTTAGAGACAAGACACTTATGACAAAATTGTTTAGTGTTAATGAAGCCTTAGCGAAAAAGCCGTCGTATGCAAGTGGTGAAACAAAGCTAAAGAAGACAATATATATTCATTATACATGTTATAGAATATCATCGATAAATCGAATAACGCGGTTGGCGAGTTAAATCGTTTTAACTTGAAAGCGTTCGGTCTTAAAGCGGAAGTGTACTTTAATTGATGCTTCACCGCGACCGACAATGCCCCGATGGAGCTTCAGCGGAGCCACTTTATCACCCTTGCGGTGGCCTTGGCTATCCGTTACTAATGGACCGTGCAGTGGCCTTGACACTATCGAAATGTGTCTCTGTAATAAACCTATATGGACGTGTGTGCACGTAGTGATTCAACTTGTATGTTTATTTGACACGCGAGTTATTTTTAATCTATGACAATGTAGAGGTCAGTTATTTATTGACTCGCATCTTTTCTAGTACATTGTTTATATGACCACCCATAACTTTACTGTGTGGCGATAGCTCGCGGATCCGGGATCTTTGAGCTATGACTCCGACAAAGCTGCACAAGTTGTCAAAAAAACTAACAGTGCCTAATGTCAGACGAATATAATAGACCCATAAAAATTAATTAAGTTCAACTCTAAGACAAAGAAAATGGGCAATATTTATTTTCTACCTGAATGTTTATAATTTCTATTAGTGCTTTGTGTGTTTCCAGTTTCAATTTAGCAGTCCATCTCACAAATAAATAGTGTTATTTTAAAAAAAAATCTATAGTCAATTTTTATCATTAATGTATATATGTAGAATATAGAATTCAATGTTCAGTCTGGTTTTATTGTCTGACCTGTATATATCAACGCTTTTCCTAAACGGCTAGTCCTAGAGTCATGAAATTTGGAGGGTGTTCTTTGTGATTTGTTGATATCTACATAGGGTTTCATGAAATTACTCACCTTTAGAGGGGAAAGAGGAATACAAATATTAAAAATTCAAATTATAAAAATAAATAAAAAATCACCACGTCCAGACAAGCGCGCGCGTGGCGACTCTTAATAAATCAAATTACATACTCATATCGAGTATTTATCGAAACTTTATGAACTTTTATTAAATTAATCTCAACCAAACATCTACGCATCCATTACTAGATATTGTTACGAGTGCAAATATATTTAAGTTTTAATTAAGTGCGATGCGGCGCACGTCTAATGGAAGCCGTTAGAAGTAAGAGACAATTACTTGTTCAATTCACGTCAATAAAACTTGTCTTGTTTAATCTATTTACTTTAAATAAATATTAATATAGCTTTCTATTTATATACACTTTTAAAAAGTCCTTACGACAGTAAATTTACATTACAGAAACATTATCATTAACTTTTTTTTTAGTTAATATCAAGTAAACTATACGGTCAAACAAACAACTAAATGTAAAAAAATAGTAAAATTAGAAAGCTGAGGAAGCATGGTCTTCCTCTACAAGAGATTGTTTAAAATATTTTTTAAACTTATAAGACGGCATTGCTAACTTACCTTGCGGCAATTTATTACACTTTTACCAAAAAATTAGTCACCAGTTACCGTTTATCCGTGTTGGGTTCTCCGCTGTTTCAAGACTTCTATGTTTTGATGGTTTGTTTTTAAATCTGATATTCTATTTCATACTGCTAAATATTTTGCAAAATGAAATGAAACCTGATTTTATTACACATTACCAAGTGTAATAAAATCAGGTTTCATGTAGGTATTATTTTATTTTTATTATTTATTGTTTTAGCGGCAATGGAAATAGTCTGTGATTATTTTTACCTGTTGCGGTTCCGTTTGTCACCTTTTGGGTACAGAATTAATAAAAACTATGAAAACTGAGTAAAATCTAAGAAAATTCGAGTCATTAGTGTTCGTGTTTTTTAGGTTGTCGTTAGTATTTTTTTTGGATCAAAGAAAATTTTAGTAGTCGTACACCTCTATATCAGTAATATCACAACACTATCACCGATATTTATTTATGCTGTTAACGGTGGAATTTGGTTTTAAATACCACAGATTAAAAAATTAAAAGCAAGCAATGACAAGTTTCCTACAGATTTATATTAACATGTAAACACATCAAGCATACTTTTACCCAATTGCATCATAAGCGTATATTTGCGCGCATCTTGCTTGGCCACTTTACTGGCAAATGGTAAACGTGGAGCGCTACGAAGTAAGTCAATTATAAATATAAAAAACAGTGTATTCTATTCTTTAATATGTCATCAATATTTTCCATTTAACGACATATTAAAGTGTGGTAAATGCAATTACAGCTTATTGCAACGCTTCGAAGTTGAATGAAATTAAAATGCACCAAGTCTGAGTGGTCTCAAATGTTCCAGAATGTACGAGAATTGTGGTGTACGAACGTGTATAACGTTTGAATTACCCGCGAATACCTCTGTTAATTAGTTTATTCAACACTATATAGCTTTTACTCACGAATTTCTACGAGAGTTGGAATTAATTAAAATAGAAAGGCTAGGTCTCTGTCGTCACAGACCGTCTTGATATGTATCACTATGTAAGTGCCTTAGTGGCGCGATGGTTTACCGGTTCCGGGGTTTGTTTCACGGATTACTTGAGCAATGGAGTTTGGATGCTGGTAGGGTCACCCTAAATGTTAACCAGCCGCTATAACAGCATCGCTGTATTCCGATAATCTTAGATTTGGCAGCCACAACTGTTTTTTTACCACAAGTATTCTGGGCGAGCAGGCTTCACTATCTACAGCCTCATTATCACTTAACAAAAACACGGCTAAGCAGCTGCTGCGCCACTGTGATCGTTGTATTGAATAGTTCCAGAGGTTGTTTAAACAATGCCTATCTCTTAAAGCATCTTCCATGTTAGTCCGTTACTCTTTTACATATATAATTAGTTAGTATCACATATAAAACATCTCGCTGTATAAAATTTAATTTGTTTTAAAATGAGAAGTTTTAATTAAGATTAAAATAAACAATACAGCGGGATCCGTTGCTAAACAATAAAGTCACCGGATAAATAGAAGCGTTAAATATCTCAAATCGTGTCTTATCTGACGGTCTGTCCAACTTCCACTCGGTTAAAATTAATTGGCAAGTACGCCAACTAGTTGGTTTGCTTTGTATCAGTCATTTGGATTATAAGGTAATCTCATAATTTTATACACGGACCCGTTTGCTAAGTTTCATAAATAATCTTCTTACAAATATTTAAATTCAGATTCAATATATGTTCATTATTTTTGATTTTTTCTAATCGGTTATGGGCTCTTGACCTCGATTTCATCAGATGTTAAGTGACAATGAGGCCCTAAATAGTAAAGCGTTTTCGTCCAGAATACTTCTGACTCTCACATGTATCACTGCCGGAACACAGCAATGCTGTTATGGCGACAGATTGACACTGAGGATGGTAGCCAGCCGGGCGCTTTCGAAAAACTACTATTCCTGTGGCTAGGGAATCGAATCTGAGACTTCCGTTTTACGAAGCAACCGGGTAAACCACTGCGCCTCAAACGATGTAATGCAAAATCTTTGTACAGACGTGTAATCGTCTTGAACTATATTAGTTCACATAAGCACTTGTTCTGAGAAGAACTAACACGAAACGCGATTGTCTTGTAAAGTGGAGGTTCCGGGTTCGATTCTCAGGGCACAAGAGTAGTGGAGCCTGGATGGTGGTAGGGTTTTTTAAACCAGCCTTGCTAGCTACCACCCTTAAAGTCAATCTGCCGACATAACAGCATTACTGTGTTCCAGTAGTCATAAATGTAAGAACCAGATGTATTCTGGGCGAACACGCTTGATCATCTACGGCTTCATTGTTTTTTAACATCAGGTGATATCGAGGCCAAGTGTTGTCCCATAACACATAAAAAACAGAAAAAAAAATCAAATTTATTTATTGATAAATTTACTTCATTAGGTAGCATTTTATAAAAGCGTATGTACAAACCTGAATGAATTGGATACTTTGTGGAGCCTAGTAGTGGGCTAGGATAATAATGAACTTTTAAAACTTATAAAAAACAAATTCTTGTCATCCGAAGATGTATGTGAATATTTCTTTTATTTATCACTCACAGCTAGAATTACAAGTTGTTATAAATTTAACATATAACAGTATATCAGGTCCATTAATAGCATTGTTTACTAAACAGATACAATGCGCTGGTTGTTTCCTTGGTTCGTTTGTATAAAGAAGTCATAATTATTAATATTAAAGTAGTTATTTATATATCTCTATACTCTAATAATTGTTTTTCATCGTCTAGAATCACGTGAAATACAAATCACCCTTTCCTGGTCAACAATTTTTACATACTACGCTTGATTTCCTTTACTCAGTTGAGCGGCAAGATAAAATTTATTAACCGTATCCATCGTCTAGAATGTTTCGAAGAAATTTGATGTAATCAATTTATAAGGAGTAATGAAGCCTTCATTAAGCGTTTGAGCCATTACACCGCTCGATAGCAACAAATGATAATTAAATTTAGCGTTTAATGAACTGTTCATTCCATAAAAGTTTTGATAATCTCAAAATATTTATTCCACTACGCGAAAGCGTTGTTTATTGAATTATTTAAGATTTTAATTAATGGAAGAACTTATAGGTAATGAATAAGTAATTTAAGCCAATTCAATTTGTTACTAGTTAAAAAAGTAAACAATCAGAAAACAAATTTTTATATTTCCATTTAAATAGTTCTTGGAACATATATCACGCACTCTGTATCATAATTTATACAATTTCCTGAAGGTTTTCCGGTCGGAACGAACTATTCATGATGTATTTACGCCTTTCACTTTTCCGTGAATGTTATTATTAACTTTTAAAATACATTTCTTTTTGTTATTTACGTTTTATCTTCAAGAGACGAGATGTTAGAGTACCAGAATTCGACACGTACTTTTTGTTTTCTTTTTTATGTCTAATTTTTTTTTTGAATGGCTCCGATTTTGATGAATCTGTTTTTTAAAATACATTGACATTAGTTCAGCTAAAATTTAAATATAAATGCAACCCTAAGGGTGGGAAAATAGGTAAGGTAAATTATAACCTCGTAATTCCTCGGATACTCTGTGCGTTTTTTATGATTCTTTTATTAAAAAACACACATTTCATATCAAATTTCAACACCTAGAAACCTTAAAAAGTAGTAGCATATTTATATTTTTAAAATTCGTATTTCAACATTGACTCGAAACTTCTTAGGATTATATGACTTAAAATATTCTTCTCTTATTTTAATAGAAAGTGTGTATCATAAAGACTTTCGTATTAAAACTTTGAAAAGAAACTTAAACTCTTAAAATATCATTCACTTTTTTAATCTCACATGAACACCGAATAAATTAAATAATATTACGGCGGTCACAATCGCAAATTTATAATGTCTAGACATGTGCAATTAGCTTATGTATGATAATGCAGAAGCTTATCGCGAAAAGCTACGAGCGGGATTCAGCCATTCCCGTTTCGTGCGGGGACAGTGCCAAGTTATCGGGTGAGAAGTTTGCAAATTGGGAGCACGGTACATTAAGCACGGGTCTTAGTGATACGATTTAGTAAGGAAGGGGAAGCGGACGCATTGCTTATGGGCAAACATTTTTTTTTCGGTCATTTCTACTCGTTAACATTAAGATTTAATGTTAATTCTTAGTTTGCATATTTACAAAAATTGAACACAAAAGTTAAAATTTAAGGACAAAAATATTTTTTCATGAATTTTTAATTGAGATATGATATTGTCAATGAGACCCTTGATAAGAAAGCGTTACTACTACCCAGATTCCACTAATGTAACTCCTGAATCGAACCTGGGACTTCCGCGCTACAAGGAAAGTGATGAAAAATTGCTTCACGAGCGCAGTCGTCGTTTGTAATTACCCGCTAACTCTCCGATAATGTAACGACTTCTTATGAAAACATCTGGCCTAAGTGAATGTGGGATACGGCGATTCGAGTTTACTCTATCTTTGGACCTCATTTAATACTAACGCGATTAAGTTTAATGTAGGCGTCGTCAAAATACACCATAGCATGTTTTTTTTTTATAATAATTTAGATTCCGTACCCAAAGGCTGAAAAACGGAACCTTTTTACTAAACCTCCGCCATCCGGATGTCTGTCCGTCTGTCTGCGGCCTCTATGTCATGTAAAATAGGTAGAAAGATGAACTTTCTACAGATTGTGTATTTTTATTGCTGTCACAATAACAAAAATAAAAATAAAATAATACAAAAAACATGGCTTTATTGACGTTTATGGTACGGAATCTTTAACAGTGTAAGCCTGACTCGCACCTGGCCATATTATTTTTTTTATATCGTATGTATATATCTGAGTTACCTGCCAAACGTTGAAGATAGATTACAGGCACGTGTCAATTCCCGATGGTATATCATTAATAAATAGAACTTGCGTAAGGGATTATCGACGCAGAAAATGGGAACGTGCCGTTTTTACTTCCAGTATAAGTAAGGAAATTGTTAGTGCTAAAATTGTTTGTTTTTAAAAAATTTGATTAAAACGACCTCAAAATTGTCACTATGAATAAAAACTTGACCTTTTACTAGCACGATACATAATTTTACTAAATTCGCTCAGAAAGATGTGCGAGTCCATTTTTCTGACATTGAATGCCAATAGACTCAAATTATTCCACCTCAGTCTGATTGCTTCATACTCAATATAATAGTACATTACTTCTGAGTCTATATTAAGCTTAATTAAACAATGAAAACAGATTAAAAATACGAAATTAAATCATTATTTTGTCATTATTAATGGCTTTAGCTGACCTCTAATCAAATGAGTCTGATCTCCGTCTCCAAAATACTGGCTTGAAAACACGGACATAACACTGAAGACCATTTGTTGATTTTCTATCCTTGCAATACTATATTATATTTACGGCTGTTCAGGGCTGATTGTGTGTGTTACTTATTGTGAAGTGAGTCAGTGTCTTAGCAAACTATTATATTAGGGACACATTAGGGTTAATCAGTTGTGTAGTATGCTTATGTAATTGGTTGTTTGTTAACTTAATTAAATTGATAAATTATTATGCAATTGTCTTCAAGTATTATACACTGTATATATACCTATACAATGTATAAGATTGACGTAAGCATTGTTCGCAGCTCGTTTATGTCACTTGCAATACTCCTATTAAAATTATCGCTTGTAATGACGTAAGTACACCACAAACGTATAGGTTTCGCGTTTTGAATAACGATATCTGGGTTTATCTAGGAAGAGATCAGGTTTTATGTATTATGTCTTACGACTAGTGCTTTAAAATCTTTTATAATAAAACTGATTGAACCTTGTCGACGTTGTAGTACCAATTAATATTTGTTTCATCGATATTATTACAATAGTCTAATTGACAAACGCAAAACGGCGTATGTCATATTACAAATGAAGATATCAATACTATTGAATTGTTCACATTCAGATGAGGCATTTGTTGCATACTTCAAGTTAGAAAGACCGAAGAAGGATACTGATAAGTTAATGCTTAAAAAGTAATAAATACTGTTTATTTATTTATTCATAACTTTGTGTTCCAACCTTCATTATATACATGGTACATAAAAATAGCCATGTAAAAACACACCTAAAATCTATGAGTTATAAATGGCTTTGTAGTTAGATACGTGTATATTTAGTTGGACAAATCACTAACTCCGGATCTACGAGTCCTGAGTCCGCTGAAGCTTTAATAATCTTTAAAAACATAAAAGGTGAAAATTTACAGATCACTTAACACTTTATCGATCATTTATGATTGATTGCCACTCGCCCACGTTTAGCCCCTTATTCTAACTTTTGATGCTCAAGCCTATTGAGAAACAAACTTTTAAACGTTTGTTCGGTTCCTTATCTTTACTCATTCATTTTAAAATAAATAAAATCTGTCCCGTAGAGACTTTATCGAGAAAAACACGACAAGATGGGGGAATTTCTTTTTAATCACCGGTCGATAATGTTAAGACGTCGTATTGTTACAGTTATGGCAGCATGAAGAAGCGTCTTTCGTAGCGGACGGTATGGAGGGAATGCCCGGGCTGGGCAACAGTGTCGGCGCTGGCGAGTTGAGGGAATGCGGCCGAGGTAAAATATACATTTTTTTTTTGTTATTATATTTTTTTATTTAATATTGCACACAGCAGGATGCAAAAGGGGTTACTGTCTCACGTGATACTGGACTTCCCATGGAAACAAGACGTCACTAATTAGTATTGGTTGTGTTCAATTAAGATATATTCATTTTCATCATTATTTAACTCTTTGACTACTTCGACATAGATTGGCCATCCGGTACTGATTATTAGATATTCATACTGATTCGGTTCAGAGAAAAAAATAACATAGGTTTAATGTAGTTAAGTGCAAATATTAATTGTTAATTTTCATATAAAACGTATCTCTGCACAAAAGCTACACATTGCATCTTAATTCTTATCGTACAGTACGATTGTTGCGTATCAAAGTCTGCCGTAGTGAATGGGTAAAATTGTATCTCTCTATATATGAAAAATAAAACATAAATGAATAGCTGACATCAATTGCACTCGAATAGCTCAGTCTAGAAGACTGACAATTTTTCAAGAAGGCCTTTATTTGTAAAGGTGTTCTTAAGGAAAATAATAATATTACCTAATTAATGTATTACTTAGAGTTCAATACACATAACACATATTTAAGTATCCTTCTGTAACTTTACACGTAAAGAAATAAATAGCTTCACTTTTAATTATTATAATGTATAAAAAATTTAGTGACGCCATAATAATAATTATTTATTTCAAGTAACAAGACTCAAAGATTTTATGTCAGTGCGTCTAATGTTAGTACAGTATAATTCGTGTATACCTATTAATTAAATATGTCTAAATTTATTGATACCCATGTCTTTAGAAGGCTACTAACATATTTTTCGCCGATAACCTAACTGTTTAATTTTTATAATAATTAAAAAAAAACAAAACACTAATAATGATACTTTTTTGGTGTTTTAAAAAATATAACAAAAATCAAAACGCGTGCCGAGTGGAAATACGAAATTTCAATGCCATACAGTGCACACAATAAATTATTGAATATTCAAAATAATTTCAGATTGCAGCGCATCGCGTACTCGTATAAAGCTCGGCGTCCAGGGAATCCGTCGGCGTAAATAACTTTTGTTTGTGTAACACGTGTGACGCATTACTCACTCGATCTCGATAACGAAATATTCCGATATTTTAATTTTGATTTCCAAACAACTATCTGTTTACGGAACCTTTAGTTTAAATTTTGTATTAACGTATTGGATGTTTCGTTTGATATATTCTGTGAGGCACAACGCCAAATTTCATCATCGTTGCCTGAATGATTGGCTATGGCGACGGTGATCACTTTGTATCAGGTGAACCGTTCGCTCGTTTGCTTACTCTATCTGTAAAAAAAAGAAGTTAATATATTGCTGCAGCTTGAGAAAGCTTAAACAATAAGACTAACAGCCAATGATATCTTTAGAATCTAGTGGCGTACTGTTAGTATCCTCGAATTAGATTAAAAAAAAAGTTGCTTTTTGGTCAGAATTATCACATGACTAATAAAGAATTAATTCATCATAACGAAAATATCTTTAGTAAAGGATATGGAAGTACGTAAAATAATATTGGAATATTGTAGCAAGTGAAATTTGTCTGCAGTTGTTGTTTGGAAATATAATCGTGTCCTGATTCAAAAGACTTTACACATTAATGCAACTTTAAGGCCAATGAAATATTTTTTTATTACTTATGAGGCAAATTAGCCAGCCCCGATCATACACATTTACCTAATAGCGCTTGTACCACCATCTCGATTTCGTGCAAAGTGTTTATGTATTCTTATATATAATAATAATAATAATAAGTTACGTTGTTGCCGACTGTTCTTATTGTTCACAGACGCCAGCAACAGGTCCTCCAGCAGCGGATCACGTCGAGGTTCTTCCCCGCATTGTGGACAGGTAAATATAACAGTTTTTGACGGATACTTTAAGTGATATATGTCATTTATACAATCTTTCGTCATAAAAATCTTGTACTATAGGAATAAAATTAGTCTTTGAATACTGTGGGCGCCTATGTGCGCTTTGCATAAATGGACTTTCTGATACTGATTGTTACATATTTATATTAATATGGTTCAGAATATTAATAATATTGTTTTAATATAGTGTATTTTAATTGTATATTTTCACAAGAATACATTCCTTTATAAAAGTAAGATACATCATTTAATTACCGTCGAAGAGTACGATCGGTGCGTTGTAAACTCGGTTGTAGTCAAGGGGTTACTGATACGGTCCGCAAAGTAAAAGATATTTGAACTAGGTATAATACATATTCGTGCAAACATTGGATACAGAAAACGAGTCATAATTCCGTTTTTTAGACTTATTATGCAAAGTGTATATTATATTTCACTGCTTCCATATGATATCCGGGTACGATTTCTAGGCTATGTGAGTAGTGGAGTCTGGGTGATAGAAAGGTTTTTCAAAAACCCTAGCCACCTACCACTATTAATGTCAACCTGCCATTATAACAGCGATGCTGCGTTCCATCAGTCATACACGTGAGTGCCAGGATATTTTAGGCGAGCTTGCTTCACCATCTACGGCGATTGTCACTTAACATTCTGTGAAATTGAGGACAAGTGTTTAGCTCATTGATAATAAAAAAACCTTATCATTATGAGTACTTAACTAATAAGTACCGTAAAGTAAAAACCAATAACTGCTTACAAAGTACATTTTTCAAAAATTTTAAAATAACGTCCTCATTTTCGGTATCCTTCACAATTTCTATAATAGATCAGCACAGTGCATACATTTAATACAACTTCTATTTGTACTAATTCAACAAAATTAGTCTTAGGAATATAGTTTCCGCTTTCAGTTAAAGTTACCTTGAACTAAATATTAACCGGCATCCAGCAGTATAGTAACTTGAATAGATTCAATTACAAGCATATGAAATAAGATATCAAACTTAAAGTCACATATTATATAGGGTCGCTTCCTCTGCATACTTGTCAGTATAACAGACAATACCGTCTACCCTTTAAGTAGATGTTTGAAGTAATTACGATATTAAAAGAAAAAACTAAATCAACAGCCTCTGATCCGGCGGTAAATTTATTATTTTGCATAATTAAAAAAAAATGTTACTTGATCTTTTACTCGCATATAATTATGGATCTTTTTATTAGGAATTACTGTAAATACATTGTTTCGTTTAAATTAAATTCAAAAGATACATCAGTCGCTTTTAAATTTAAATTCGTAAATCTCGAGATTATTATTTATATATGACTGTCTAAAGTCTGCGCAAAGTGAAAATCAATAACGAGAAGCGTACAACATATAGTATCTCAACTCGGTAATTTATATATAGTATAAAGTAGATTGGGCTAAGAGACGTACCTTAGGGGAACCTATGTTCAATAGTGATGACATGATGGTGACGTGATAATCTAATGTACTAGGAGCAACAAGTGGATGTGTACTGTCACCGCGCGGAACTTAATGGTGCGGCTGCAACCAGATCCCGCCCCATCAGCTACGAGCGTGACTACCATGCAAACAGTAAAGTGCCAACTATGGTTAGTACTCACCAATGTTCCAATTTGAAAAAAGATAATTAGACATACCTAAAACTAGGTTCCAATGAGACCTGATTCCAGTACGATTATATTTTTAAAATTTCATTTAATGGTTATTCTTTTTTTTTTTTTAATTCAAATATGTAAATATTCAAGCTACATGCAAAACTTTTTGTCACTATTTTTTTTTAATTATTGTGGACCAAAATTTTACCTCAATATCACATGAAGTTAAGTAATAATGAGACCGTAGACGGTAAGTAATTCTGGGCAAAAATACTGTGGGGTCACATCTACATCTAGCCAGGTGGGTATGAAAAACCTTACTATCGCCCAGACCTCACTATTCATGTGACCTCAGAAACGTATCCAGGACGTCTGTGTTACAGAGCGAGCGGTATATCACTGCTTTACGGAGGCAGACAAAAATCGTGACTTAAAATTCGGAAGAAAATTACATCGATTAAACTGCCAGGGCCATATAGAATTCGCTACGCTACGCTGCTTTGGTGTGTTATCCTATTCTCGATAAAACTAACCTGAACATTGCAGGCGTCACTCAGCAGCACTGGCGTGGTCACCCACACAGCGCCGTCGTACGAGGAGCAGCGCGCTAGTCCAGCCCTTCTTAGCAGGAACATCTGCACACCTGGAGCCAGAAGTGTGCTCCGCGACGACGGATACTGTTCCGCCGGAAGCACACCGCGTGCTTTTGGTGATTTAAATATTTTAATATTAACCTATCAATTTTTATTTAAAAAAACTGGGCAAAGTTATCAAATTGGTAGTACTATCATCCAAACGGGGAAGCCCTGCATGCACTATTTTAGCAATAATATGCATTATTTAATAATAAATCAAAATTGCACTCTAAGCTAACCAAATAAAAACTTTCCGATCGCAATTCAACCTTTCTAACCATTTAACTTTCCTGGAGTGCCAGTTTTTCGCTTGATATTTAAAATACAATTTAATGCAAATGCGTGCTTACCGACGCTCACTGTTAATGCGTCAATTTCTCATTAGTTCTCATTTGAAATGTAATTTTAAACTTGGAACGCGAAAATTTAACACAGTCTAAATAATGAGTCTATTTTTACCATAGAGTTTTAAATTTTATTACGATAATAAAACTCTATTGTATTTTACTTTATTCCGAATTTGTAATTATTTCGGGTAGTTTAAAAAAGTTTAAACGTCTGTCCACATTTTATAAATATAATGAGATCAATGTTTTTTTTTTGCTGGTCCCCTATAATTGAGACGAAATCATTATACCGCGTAAATAAAAACAAAAATCTGAAAAAAATTCAATGTCAAACCAATAACCTTATTTCTTTAATGTTATTTATCATATTTTAACAATTAATACTGTTATTGACAGTAAACAAAAAACTATAACGAAAATTAAGGGCAGCTATACATATATAACAGTAGCTTTATTGAATTTACAATATTATCTACATGGCTAGTTAGTTATATGTAATGGTATAAGTTAAGTAAAGATTTAAGGTATTAACATTTTTAAACAAGGAATTTCTTTGTAAACTGTTTATACTCTTAAAGAATTGAAGATGATATTGAAGTAATTTAATCTCATCCATAGGAATTTTAAGAATTATAAGTCTTAAAAATTTGAGTGAAAGATGAAACTTAAACGTTGCCTTCAGGTTAAATATTAAACAAAGAGAAAGCGAAAGCGTATTAAAGGAATAAAGTAGTTTTGTAGTACCCTCCATAGCGCCGCTGAGTCTTATTGCCTCTTCACTCATTTTATTTCCTTTACTTGTTTTACAAGAGTTAATTCTTCGTTGTTTACATTTTAATATCTAGCACTTGTATTGAAGTATTTGTTTCCAAAGAAAGCAATGGATATAACAGGAGAATTTATTTTGAAATTAATCAATTACTTAATGAATTAATGTTATTATGATTTATTGATCTAAGCATTATCTTGCGGAAATCCATGATCCATGACCTTGTGAAGTCAAAAAATAATATTTACTTATTTCAGCTTTTTTTTAATCGCAAATATTACAACTAAATTACGTGTAGTGCTTAAATAAGCTACGTGTAGTGATTAAATATGTTAAGATTGTACAATAAAGTAGTAATATTTGCGATTAAAGAAAAGCGGAAATTAGGAAATATATATATAGGAAACAGTAAATTTTCATTTGCTACCGATAATAATAATAACCCAAACACCATCCTTTGCCAAAACATCAGCTAAAATATGTAATGAACTAACTTACTTGGCGTAAGCTCTTACTAGGTGTTCATTACCAACTGATATATGAAATATTTATATCCTATAATATTAATAATAATCACCACGCTATTCTTATCGACTATAGACGTTACGTAACGCTATTCAACGTGTACAGTAAAGTAGCTTATCTCCAAAGATTATGTTTATAAAAATACAGATTTAAAGTTAACAGATATACAGTTTAAATAGAGAAAATCGCTAGGGTCTGGAAAACAGATTAGTCGCCTATAATACCATTAAGTCTTGCCACCTCTGAGGTCATACCCAAAGATATCACAATATCAACACACTATACTTATTATCCAACACGTTTATACAATTCAGAAAAGCAATTGTATTGAATACATTCAGAATTCTTTTAGTTCTTGTCTAGTAACAAAAAAGATGTACTTGAGTACAAGAATATTTTATTAATATTTTGCTCCTGTGTGTCTCTTTGTTTTGTGCCCGCGGCACAGGAAATTGTTTTACCCCTTTTGCAGGGAGAAGCAATTGACAAAAGAATAAAAAAATATAGTAAAAACGGGCAGTACTATGTCTGCTTGGTTCGTCTACTCCGAGGTAAAATTAAGGTGCTCTCTGTTTTTTATCGTAATAAGAAAGGACTGGGACCTCCCCACACCCCCCGAGTTTCTTGTTAGTTCTCCACAGAAGAGGTCGGCTTACGAACTGACAGTAATTAAAAGATTGATTGTACAAATCCTATTTATAATAAAAACAATTTCAGTTTGAGTTTGAAACAGTTTTTTGAGAAATTGTCTAGTTCGCCCTCTCGCGAAAAAGTAATTATTATGCCAGGCGGATTCCCGTGGGAACACCTTTTCCCGTGCATCGATGATTGAATTTTTCCCATTATTTTCAAATCGTATTTAAATTAGAAACTGGACAGTCAAACAGTATTTAATGCAGATGAATTCTCTTTTATTCCTGTTTTTATTTTTTTATATTGGCAAATGTGTGTTTGACTAATAGATGTCTAGTGCTTGAATTATATGGAAAAAAAAATCGTGAAGGTTTTTGTTATTTTATTAATTGATAGTGAGCTAACATTTGACCTTAATTTAAGATGATGGTAACTGACAATGAGGTTATAGATGATAGAGCGTGCTCGCCCCACATATCTCTTGTACATATATGATGAAAACCGTAACACAGCTATACTGTTATGATGGCAGATTGACCTCGATGTTGATAGACAGAGCGGTGGGTTTGGAAAACTCTACTACCATCAAAAATTCTATTGAGTTTGCTATAATATGATATTGATTTAATATGTCATATATAAACTAATTTCATTTAACGTTTTAAATTATAACAGAAAAATAAAAAAAAACAAGGCACCAAAGAGTCCATTAAGCGTCAATGAATACTGGCTGGTTCAAAGCGCATATTCTGCGGGAAGGCGTTCCATTTTTGAATTCCAATATAATCGGCATCTCGCTGCGAATTATTGCGGAATTTTTTCACATTGGCATTCCATTATACCTTAATACTTAATACGGGAGCGAAATACGCCAGGAGCGTTATTAAGAGCAGCGCGCCTTTGAATGAATGGTATTTTGCCGAGGTATGGGTATACTCGGTCAGGTGTTTATTGGTTTCTGCATCTCCATATTAATTGACCTTGGAATGGAACCGCTGTTGAATTATCAAAGGCGTAAATAACTACTTAATTTATTTTTACAACATTTTTAAATCTTTTTTTTTTAATTTACATTTATCTTTCAGAGCACAAATCAACAAAGGGATCTGTAGTCACGTTGTCGTGTTATAAGAGTGAGTATTTCATTTATATTTATTATATTACTTTATAATGTATATACTATCAATTGAATCCGTTAATTTGATAATTAATTCCGAAGTGATAATAATTAATTGTAAAAGCTTTTGCTTGTTCAAATCCAATTTTTCTACCGGATTATAGATTGTTTCTTCTTTAAATTTCTTTCTTTAATTTTCGACGTAAGATGGCTAGTATCTCGGTTTGCTACCGAGTCCATTTCGAAGAATATACGCAGATATTGTATGATCTGATGTCACCATGGCCTTTCTGCCGATATTCATCTTTTCGTTGTCGATGTTCCGCGCGTTAGGAGTAGGCGTCTTGCTTTATCCTTCATAGTGCGAACTGCGAAAGATTGCAATAATCTGTTGCCATCAGTGTTTCTGTCCACATGGAACGTAAGACTCTTGAAGACGAAAGTGAATAGGCTTCTTCTAGACTATTAGCAATCTACCATCACAGCCATCACTAACCATCAAATGGGATCGTTGTTAAACAACCGATACAATTGGCGTGTCTGCAGGACTAGCCCGAGCACTTTCATAGCATCTACGTACAAAAATACACATGACGTAATTTTTATACTTTTTTATCTCTACGGTCATGTTGAAACTCTGTAGCAATTGTGATTTTTTAATTTTAAATGGGATGTTCTGGAATTTTGGGCTTTTATGGGAGTACGGTCGCTGATGGATGCTGTATGGTCTTAGTTAAATATGTAACCTATGATGGGAAAAAGCTATTTTTGTTTCTGAAAATAAAACAATTTAAGTTGTAAATTGAAACGTAAATTGTTTTTTTCGCACTTCAAGCTGCGCTGCTGACGACATTTTTTCGAACGCAATCAAAATGACATCAATTTCGTGCCGCAATCAATCGAGATTCCGACATGTTGCAAATAGTAAACTAAAAATAATAAGTAACCCAACATAGTCGATTCTATGTATTAGCTGCGATATGACTTTGCAATAATAATTAAAAAATAAATATTTTAATAAAAAATATTGAAAGTTTAGTAAGTTGTCAAATAAATATTTTTTTTTTCGTATTAATATGCTAGTCTCCTGTGATTAGCAGTTCTTTAAATACATTGTAAAGTTTTTTCTTAAATAACATTGATACAGAAAGGAGGTGTAATCGTTTTTGGAATAGTTTTATGCGAGTCGTCATTATTCACTAAATAAGTATCGTCTTAGTAACGTAGTGAAAAATTTAAATAGGAATTCGTATTATGTTGTCGCCAAAAATTATATATATACAATATATTATAATGTATACATAAACTATCTCAGTTAGTTAGAGACCTAAGCTAATTTTCTGTCGCACCAACTTTGAACCACTTAAACTGAGATTAACATAACTGGTGTCCGTTTACAGAAGAGCCTAAAGTCCAGATTGAGGAGGAAGGCTATTACACTGAGGCGACGAAGAGGATCAGGGCCAACAGTATTAAACCGGGTAATCAAGTTTAACAAATTCATTGGATTAATAATCTTGATACTTTATGTCAACAACGATCAAAACGTTAAACAATCGGTGTATTCATGTTATTGATTTAATGATAAACAATTATCATTTTTAATGATTTTTGTTACTTAAACGTTTTAAACAAATTTGTTGTGTGACTCATGTGATTAACAATAGATTTAAGATCATGTTTCATGGATTTCTTTACGAGCCAGTGATAAGTTGGCACATTATTGTTTATTTATATTTTCTAGTTTTTAAGAAAAAAAGAAATTAAAGTCGAACGTATGTCAGTATGCAGAGGTTTTCATGGAAAGTTTTCCCCTCAAATTGACGGGTATTATAAATCTAATGTCAATGCAACATTCAGTATTTCGAAAAAGAGGCATCTGTTCTAGCGGAAGCAAGCGATGGACGGGAAACTTGGGGCACGGGAGCTGACTTCCTCCTCTCCATCATTGGGTTTGCGGTAGACCTCGCTAATGTCTGGCGATTTCCCTACCTCTGCTATAGAAATGGAGGCGGTAAGTACTCGTAACACTTCAAGCCATTTTTTTATTACTATTGCTGATGTTATTTTGTACACTTGTATTATGTTATTAATTTATTTTTTCGTATTTATATGCACTGAGTTCGCTACTCATTCTAAACTTGTACTACACTTTATGCAAATGTAGATCTTCTAGTATCTTAAGATTTAAGTGTTAATATATTTTAAGATAACATAAATGTAATGAACATTTATGTTGATAAAAATCTACAGCATCGTTTTCGCTTAACATCAGGTGAAATTAAAGTCGTTTATTAGTACTTCAGCAAAAAAAAAATCTACTTGCAGGTGCATTTCTCATTCCCTACATGCTGATGCTTATATTCGGGGCGGTACCGTTGTTTTACATGGAGCTAATCTTAGGACAGTATAACCGACAGGGGCCGATCACGCTGTGGAAGATTTGTCCACTGTTCAAAGGTAATGTTTATGTAATAATAATAACTAGACTTACTACCAACTACGGTGGCGCAACGACCCAAAGTAAGTCCAGGCCTCCGACTCCACATCACGCCATATCTCTCGGGCTTGTGATGACTTTCGCCAGTCGCTATGGCTGGGGGTGAGTATGTCTTGAGCTACTACATCTAATAATATCATACCATTATAACATACGATTATTTACCAAAATAATTTATAATTATAATACACTAGCTGTCATCCGCCAGCTTCTCTTGGCGTGGTAATTGCTTTTATTTAATATTAAGATAAATCTTACATTTTATCGACTCGGAGAATAAAAAGTTTCATTGGAATTTGAACTTTATCCTACTCTTCTTTAGTGAATTGGACCTTAAAAAAAAACAATCGTAGTGAACAAATCCTAATCACAAATTTCATGTTTTTAGGCTGTAGATTTAGATATATAGGTCAGTCAGTCAGTCAGTCAGTGAATCAGTCAGGATTTCGAATTTTATAAGTATAGAAGATAAAAGATTAAACTAATCTTAAAAATGTGGATCCTTATGTAACAAACGACTGCACCGCAACTAAATTAAATTACATCATTTTACCAGTTAATACCAGTTATAAATTACTATAAATGATTTCTTTTCGCAGGTGTGGGATTCTGCGCAGTCATGGTTGCGTTTTATGTATCATTCTACTACAACGTAATAATAGGTAAGATTATTCATTGAAATACAAATTCCATTAACATCTAATCAACTCCTGAAGGATAAGAAAAGGTCATCAGAGAATTTCTGTTACATAAAAGTAAACCACAGAAATTAATTAGCAATAGTGAGACATTTCATTTTAATCTTCATTGTTATAGTATTCATATTCTTGTCGAAGGAACATTGATTTATTGCTTGCCTGTTGTCCAGCAGTCATACATATGAAAGCCAGAGTATTTTCAGTGGGCGCACTTCATCATCTACGGCAGTGTTTCCCACGGCTGGGTGTAGGCCCCTCAGGGCGGCAATTTTGTCATTTCGAGGGGAAATCAGTAACTTTAAATAAAAAATAGCTTATATAATTCATTGCATTTTTGATTTTCACTTGTTTTAGGGGCATTGAATAAAAACTGCAAGGGTGTAGGGGGACATAGAAACATTTTTTACTCAAAAGTGGGTAAGGAGACCAAATAGTTTGGGAAACACTCATCTAGGGTCTTTTTATCACTTAAAACCTTATGTCAATTGATTTCCATTGTCGATAAAAATACTTGTTACTAAATAAACTACTTGTTATCTAATTTGATAGCAAGTAGTAGCCATTTTTATATAAATAAAAAAAGATATTTATGCTTATTCATACACGGTACAGATACATATCTTTAATATGATGTTAGATAAAAGAGAAACACAAATTCAGAATTGTACTTCTTTCAAATAAATATAAGATATGAAGGTGGTGGTTATGGTTTATCATACCCGCCTGGCTGCCACTAGTCTCAATGTCAATGTGCAGCCAGAACAGCATTGTCGTGGGCCGGCAGTCATATTTGTACATGTGAGAACCAGGATATTCTTAGCGAGCACGCTTCACTATCTACGGCTCCATTTTCACTTAACACCGTGTGAAATAAAGGTCGAGTATTTTTTTATTGTCCTTCCTATTACTACATGGAGGATCAAAAATCTCAATGTCTATTTATTTTGTTTTTGTTCCAATTCAGTCGTCCTTCATTTTTTCTTTCGTCTTTCCTTCAAGATTATGTTATTCTTTATATCTTTACACGAAGAAAGAGGTCAAGACAATGACTGATAAAAATATATTAGAAATAGGTAGTACAAATTATGTGTACGTGTGTTCATCATCGCAGGATGGGCGTTCTACTTCCTGGTGTCGTCCGCCCGTTCGGAGCTGCCGTGGCTACATTGCGACAACGCTTGGAACACGGAGCAGTGCTGGGACGCCGCGCGCACCAATACCACCAACCGAACGGACACGCCTTACCAAGGACCCCTATCCCATTTCACTCCGGCCTCTGAATTTTTTCAGTACGTCTTATACTCTAATAATGATATTTACATTTCTTTTAAGTTCGATTGTGTTAGTTCTCTTCCTTTTCTTCTTCTTAAGTTTCTCTTCGATTAATGAAGGTTGGCGGTCGGCTTACTACACTCGTTTTAGGTTCTCGTGTGATGAAAAAGCTGAGCAGTATTTGTAATCCCAGTCCATTCATCGAAATCGGATGTTACGCATCCAATATCTTTTTCAGCTACCTCTTCTCGCAATTTTTCCGTCGTTGTAATAACCTGCAAAAGTCCATGCCAAAGCACGTGTTCAACTTTTCTCTTCATGACAGTACGCAAAAATTGTTGTTTTTGAGAACATTTAAGTTTATTGTAAAGTATATAATGTTTTGTGATAAAATTGTAACAACTAACTAAATTCACCAATTTGATAATACACGTATTATGAACTATCTGAATTTTTTTTTTATATATAAACTAAAATTAAAAGTTATAAGTTCTATAGAATTAATTAATGAAAATAGAGTTAACACTAGATTTACCGACACATTTTTATGGTTTTCTTTTAGAGTCTGTAATAATTTTGTGCATTATTGTATTCTTATTTTTCCTGTTTAACAGTAAAATGTATAGAACAATGTTGTAAGGGCGATATAAAAGAATAAAAAAGTCAAACGCATATTGGTATACAAAACTTTTTATCTCGGGTTGGTCCGTCAAAATGACGGGTCTGGTAAATTTAGTGTTAAACTCATTATACCCTATAGGACATTACTTATCCTCAAGTGTAACAGTATTTGTTTTGATTAATTACCTAGTAAATCGAAAACTCGATATTTTTCAAAGTTAATTGTAACTATTAGGTAACTATGTAATCATTTTGCAGTCGAGCTGTCCTCGAGATGCAACATTCAGAGGGTCTCAACGACCTCGGTTTGCCGAAGTGGCAACTTGCCGCTTGTCTGGGCGTTGTCTACATAACCTTGTATCTTTCACTATTCAAAGGCGTCAAAAGCTCCGGTAAGGTTCTTATCTTCATAAATAGTTAATTAAACTCAATCTCCAAAATTATTGTACTCATCATCACAAAAATCATCATGTATATATATTTTTAATGCCAGGTAACTTGATTGAAATGATGCAATTCTATACAGTTTAAAAAAAAAATTAAAGCATTCAGCAATAAGGTATACTCCGGTAAGAGTACATTTTGCGAGGTCCAACTAGCAATCTACATTTGTGTTCTGGTCACAAGACGCTTGTCTTTCTTATATCGAAATTTATAATAATTTTCTATATTGAACTCAACAATTACATCTAGGCAAAGTGGTGTGGATGACGGCGACCATGCCCTACGTGGTGCTTTCAATCCTGCTAGCCCGTGGCCTTCTCTTGCCTGGCGCAACGCATGGCATCGCGTATTACCTACAACCAGAGCTTAACAGATTGAAGGATACTCAGGTGTAATATTATTCACTTCTGAACTCTTCAAGACGTTCATTTTTATTTAATGTATTAGTTAAATAACGATGATTATTTTTGATAAAGAAAATATCTCTCTAGTAGTGTCCATAAAGATTTTGTAATTTTCTTTAATTTGAGACAAGCTTAATTCCATTAATCCATTCCTTAATTGAGGAAAATCTACAATTTTTTTTAAACCGATGACATACTTTATGTTAAAAAAAGATATCAGTTTTTATGTTACATGTTTTGGTGTAATAGCAACAATGTAATAATTATATTTTGGTGTTTTGACCAGGTGTGGGTCGATGCGGCAGTTCAGATATTCTACTCGGTGGGGGCCGGTTTCGGGGTCCACCTCTCTTACGCCAGCTACAACACTTTCCACAACAACTGTTACAGGTACTAGATTTATAACTCATAGATGGAGCCACACAACGTTCCGTATTACGCATATTTTAACAAGTTCACGCCGGCGTGTCCAACCAGGGGCTTACGCTAATCTCTCATCAGGCGGTAAGTACACCGAAGATACACTCATTATCTTGAATTTTCTTAACGGTAAATACTTTATAATAATGGGCAAGATTATTACACTATTCAAAAATGCATCATAAAGCTAATACAAATCTGTTTAGCGTTACTTTGTTCGATACAAAATCTTCCGTGAATCATCTGTTGAATACGCTCGCTGCCCCACGGCGCAAAACAAAAAACACCGTCATCAACGCGTTAATAAGCATTATATGTTACAGTTACAATAATGACAATCAATGGTTTAATAGTTTCATTATGAATCGTTATACCAGTCTAATTAATAAAGTGGTCACTTTCCTTCGGAATATTAGTTGGTAGGAAATTAACATTTTTAAATATTTCAGAGATTGCCTCGTCACAACCTTGGTTAACTGTTTCACTTCATTCTTCTCTGGATTCGTCATCTTCACATATTTGGGCTTCATGTCACACAAGCAAGGCGTACCTATATCATCCGTAGCTACAGAAGGTAACATTTCTTTAACAAAATTGTTTCAGCTGTTTCATAGTATTTACTCACCATCAGCTATGCGCCTGTAAATTCTTTTAACACTCATACATGTATATTTTTTATAACAATTAGGACCGGGTCTGGTATTCCAAGTGTATCCTGAAGCCGTTGCGACACTTCCTGGGGCAAGTTTGTGGGCGATGCTATTCTTCTTCATGCTGATCATGCTTGGACTTGATTCGGGGGTAATGTTATTAGCATAAATTTAGTGCCTTAGTAACAGACATTAAAGGTCATATTTTTAAAAATACATTAGATGATAAAATATTTGTTTTACTTAGACCAATGTCTTGTTCAATAATTTTCTACCAATATAACATACATTAACAGTCTATTTTTGTGTCCATTTCTGGGACACAGAGGCTTTTAAAATAAAAAATTCAAGCTCATAAACTACGCAACACAAAGGACAATTGCGGTTCGACGGATGTCACATTTCCTCCAAAATGTTTGCGCTTGAAATATGTTAAATACATCACGTTTTCTTCTGCCGAATTCAGAGCAGATCGAAACCAAAACGGCTTATATATCTTCGTGTGATCATACTTACAATTTAGCTATTACAATAATCATCCTCATCAGTCTGTCAGTACACAGTCAGTACAGTCAGGTCATAGATCTTGCTCTACTTATTGTCAGCAATGACGTTAACGAAAAAGAACTGCTCGTAAGAACTATATATAATTTAAAAAAAAGTCCTAATTTTCTTTTGATACTAACGTTTTCATTAAATATAGGCAAAGTTTATGCAGACAACTCAAGGCTGCTAAAGCTGATAAAGCAAAGTATTATAACTTTTATCTAACTTTAAGCTTTTACAAGATACGTTCTGAGTAATCTATAATATTAAAAGTCATCGACTTATGATTTCTTATTTTATATGTGTATGATGGCGGCAGATGGGCGGACTGGAGTGCGTGATCACCGGCCTGCTAGACCAGGCACGTGCCTGCGGCGCCACTTGGCTTCGCCGTGAGCACTTCACGCTACTCGTTGTCTGCGTATCCTTCTGCGTTGCCTGTATTAACGTCACCCCCGTGAGAACCTTTAATTATATTAATTTACTTACCCTCATGACGTTAAGTTATTTAGTTAGATTTGAGGGTCACATTAACCCTCTAAACGCGGGCATATTTTAACGGGCGTTAATAACTGCTAATGATTATTCAGTCTATTATGTGATTGGTTTATATTTTTCCCACATACATTATATCTTTTGAATTGTGGTAGGTTTTTACTATCCCGCTTAACAAGTTATTTCTTTCAATCTACCATCATATTAGCATTACTGTCTTTCGGTAGTCATACATACGTGATCTAGTGTATTCCGGGCAAGCACGTCTATCGTGTTTCTTTGTCACCTAAAACCATTAACTTCAAGTATTATACCATTTAAACAAAAAAAATCTATAGCAAAACATTGTGAAGAATGGTAGAATCATTTTTTTCCAAAATAAATAATACATCGGTGTAGAATCGGTGCACAAAAATCATTTATCAACAAGAGTAGATATCGCAAACATCAACACCATTGAATCTCATCATGTTTTTTCTTCTCAGGGCGGCATTTACATGTTTCATTTGTTGGACACTTATGCAGCGGGCATATCTTTACTCTGTTCTGCACTCTTCGAGGCACTCGCAGTTTCCTGGTTCTATGGTAAATATTGCATATCACATTTTTTTAAAACAATCCAGTAGTAAAAAAAAATAGTTAATAATTACATAAGCTGAGCAACTAAATTATTAATATTTGACTTCATTTGTTTCTTCCGTTAGGCTTAAAACGATTCTCGGATGATGTTGAAGAAATGCTTGGGTTCAGACCAGGCATCTATTGGAGAATATGTTGGAAGTTCGTCAGTCCTATTTTTATTATAGTGAGTATCGATTGTTTATTAATATTCTGATCCTTCATTATGATTTCTTATAACATAAACCACCACTAAATTTTTTATAAGAAGTAATTCTACGACGACGAAGTTTTGAATTTAAAGCTGTTAAATAAATTTTCTCGTTTCTTAATAGGTAAGTAATATTAAGTTAGTTTAGTGATTCGCATACAATTTGATTATATGTTTAACACATTTCATACCATTTGTACTATTAATTATACACGTAAAATTTTACCATCAAATTCCATGGAAAATATTTCACCAATCCCAATTTTATAAACCAATCTTAAGTAAAAACATGAAATAACCTATACGACATGATGCGCAAAAACGACTTTGCAAGGAATTTGTTAATAACCTAATTACATGTGACTTACTATCGTATCATGAATTTTTGTTTGAGCACTTGCTCATTACCACTACCCTATCATTTACTCTTTTTATTTTACTACCCAACCAAGGGACTAATTAATTCGAAATTAAGTAATACTCTCCATCATGATATTGATCAGGGCGTGGTGGTGTTCGGGCTACTGTACCAGCAGCCGTTGCAATACCAGCAGTACACGTATCCTCAGTGGGCGGTTGTGCTGGGCTGGGGGCTTGCTTGCTCCTCCATACTCATGATACCCATCGTAGCGCTCTACAAACTTACCACAACACCTGGCACCTTCCGACAGGTAATCACCATCATTTTGTATGACATTTACTTCCAATAGCGTTTTTTTTAAATAATTTCATCTATCGCTGAATTTGTGAGAATTATTCTCAACTGTTTTGAAACACCTTTATTATTACAACATATGTCTAATCACAAATTAAATTTATAATACAGTGGTTTAAACATCCTCTATTTATATATTTTGTGGTATCTACATTGCTTCTATGTAATTCTTTTTGAGAAGAATTACTTCTATTTTGCACGCAATTATTACCTTTTAAAGATTCATAAAGTTTTTTTTTTATGTTTAAAAGTTCACACCACAAAGCGACTAGCCCTACGGGATGTTATTTCATCATTATAGCAAAACACAAAAAGTGTGGTACACACCTGTTTTTAGGCAGACTAGTTGCTGCGATGTACCTTTTGGTTGTCATAGACAAAAGAGACACATGACTAACGATAATGTCTAAAAGTAATTAATAATTTTATTGTTCAATGATTTTTAACTTCCTGCCATTATTTTCACAGCGTTTAGCTTGCTGCATATCACCAGAATCCGAACACGACGCAATCCGAGGAGGGGCCCCTGTAAGCCGTTTTACATGGCGGCATTGGCTTTATGTATAAATACATATTTCATACCATATAAAAAAAATAATTTCTTCCAAGGAGTGAACTACAAAAAAATAAATATGTCCATTCTACTGATCTCGTAATGGTGTCTAGTCAAATAGGTAGTTTTTAAGTAATATCAATAACAAAAAATAACTAATCTTATTATCCAAATGTCTAAGACGCGTTAGAAGAAATAAGGATAATATTATCGAAAGCTCATTGAATATGTCGTATTATATAACTATCATTGAAAGTACTCTTATAATATACCTTCATTTGAAAATATGCATATCTATAAAACTAGGATATATAGTTTTCTGGTTATTAATTTCCACTAAATATTCACAGATATACATAGATTAATAAATAAATTACATAAATATTTGCAAAGTTGTCCTGCCAAAAAATATAACATATTATTTATGTAGCCAAGTGTTTAAATATTAAAACATAAATGTTTAAGGTTAGTCGTAAACAAAATAGAATTTCGAGGTCTTAAATGTTATTTATAAAGATTAATAAATTATAGGAATGTACCTCCTGTAGAAGAAAATCGCTCCTAATTCATTTGGAACATGTTTAGCTAAGCAAAAGATTTGTATTGAAATATAATAACTTTATTGTCATTGAAATGTTAGTGTAGTATACGCAATATAACTTTGCCTTTTTTGTGGTAACAGCGCTTAGATAGTACTTTAAATGTAATTTTTAATGTAGCTTCTATAGCTTCATTATGTAAAGTACTCTGCCTCTGAAACTAACAAACACCTAAATTATTAAAACATTTAATCTCGTCTATTAGAGACATTAACATATTACGTATAAGTAACTACGCAAACTATAACTAATACTTGTAAACAAAAACGAGGTGTCCGATTACCTGTCAATAAGTTAAAAAATTAAAACAAAACTTTAAACAATGTATAAATTAATTATTTTAACGCATCTACGAGCGCTATATTATTTAAACATAGTTTAGAGTATGATTAAATAATTAAATACCAATTTTCTTAATCTTCCGGCGCAAATGACTAGTTCATGCAGACGTATATTTATCTACGTGAACTTAACTGAATTTTATCACCTGACCTAAATTTAAGGAGATTATTAAAACTACACGCAACATCCAGATTTTGTTAAATTTATACCAAGGAGAATAATATCTTACAAACTATAATTAAATTGCCATAATGAAATGTTATTAACATATTTTAAATACAATAGTCCTTAGACGGACTAAACTCGGAAACAAATCTGTGACATACACAATAATTATTGTATATAGAATAATTATTTTACATGTAATACCTACATACGTGTATGTACTAAGTAAACTGTATATCACATAGTAATATTTTGTAGAAAAGCCTATCTAAATTGTAAATGTTCGTTAAGAAATCTGTATTTTTCAATATCTCCTCATCATGTTTAAATATGATATCTACGTTGGACCAGCTACAATTATTAGTACTCACTAAGATCTCTAGCTATTTCAGAACCATTTAGTTTCGTGTAGTTATAGTTTATCTTTTATTAAACAGTTTAACCCTTTTAATAAATACGTAGTGTCTCGATGTCTATTTATCGTTAATTATCACATCAATATTTTAACTGCAAAGATTGTTCTACTTAGAGGCTTGGCGCAAGAAAACACTATACCGAAATAACAATTGTAATTGCTGTAACTTACATCGATTTTTTTTTAATATATTTATGTAAAAATTTGTAGTATATGTTACATGCTCCAGGCGAGTTAAAACTGTAAAAATGTCTTGTATCGTGTTATTATGTTGTTAATGACTGTAAATATTGTACGTTCAGTCACAAATAATTGTCTGCAACAGATGTTAGCGTGAACTGTGTTCATTGATGTATAAATAAATGTTTTAGTGACATGTACCATCATCTGTGTTTAATTGTAACTTAATTCCATGATAATTATAAAAGCATTAAAAGAGTGAACAGGAGTAAATCTTGGATCGCCTTTGGTATATAATGGAGGGGAGACCACATAAGTTTTAACTGTTTCGCGGCGTTCACCCGTCGACCTGTGACAACGAATTCTAATGATATGCATATGTTCAATTTGTAAGCGGTGAAAATATCTTATAAAGGACTTTTTATAATATGAAAATATATGATACTGAAACCACGCGCATTCATTATAGGTTTATAATATTTTGACGGTTCAGAACTAAGAATTAAATATATATGATCGCAAAATATAGGTAGCAATAAAATTAATTTTCGAATAAAAAGTTAATACTTAAAGTAATATATATTAATAATAAAATAAATTGACAAGTAACTATACACATTATGCACTAAAGTATACAAATCATAACATATTTAAAACGGAATTTGTAAAACTAGACAAAATATACTAATCAGTTCTGAAGATAATAAATTTGCAAAAATTGTGATAATTTAAAAAAAATGCCGACAAATATTCTTCCAAGGGTATTTAATTGAGGCATAAAGTTACACCTCCATAGATTATCACAGATTACAGTTAATTTTTAGATGTAGTACTATTAGTATTAC
The DNA here is from genome assembly GCA_018245475.1 of Pharmacophagus antenor. Lineage (NCBI taxonomy): Eukaryota > Metazoa > Arthropoda > Insecta > Lepidoptera > Papilionidae > Pharmacophagus > Pharmacophagus antenor. Next base: position 12,865 of record DWQX01000192.1, on the reverse strand, counting down.
AATGAAAAAAAAATATTTAAATAATATTAAATGTACTATTAATAGTGTGTAGATCTGTCACGATCACCAAAAATAATAATATATGCTATTGGAAAGATATCAACGGAATTATTCACCAATAAAAAAGTAAATTTATATCAATTATATTTTACATCTTGTACCCGCAATATTAGTAGAGGGACTTAACCAATATCATGGATATCAGTTAGCATCTTAATATAATGTCAAAAAAAAATAAAGCTGAACAATATTTTAATTTCCATTGTGACCCAAGTATGTTTACAAAAATTATTATTCATTATTTAAATTATACCCGTATTTATTATTGATGTATTATATAAATTTAAATACAAATCATTGGAAATGGTGCATTAGTATATTATTTTGTATTTGGATATATTGAATCAAATAATAATAACTGAACTATGCTTGAATTGGAACGTTATGAGGGCAATGGTAGACTTGTCATGTAGATTTCAATTCAATAATCAGTAACTTATTCGTAGTGCAAATTGAACCGCTTAATTATAGCTTTTTACCTTATACAACCGACATTCATTTATGTTAATGCAAGTGATTTTTGTGACGAACCTAGAGAACTGAAAAATAGTGTAATTTTAACAAATTTCGGAACAGTATCTTTGAATCGATATAACGACGAAAGTATCATAAACTGCCGTGAATTCATTATCGTTATGTCAACAAACTTATGAGATAAGTAAAGGTAAATTATTAAAGTATTTTTTTTTACATTTTCCTATCTCATTCTTAAATTTTTGCTAAACATATGTTGTCGCATATTTGAAATTGATTTTGTACAGTGTTGAAACAATTCCTTTATTAGTTATTAGTTAAAATAAAAAAATAGTTAAATAGTTATTGCTTAAAATAATATTTTTATTTATAGTTCCAAACAGATTAATCAATGGCTAGTCATTAATATAGAAAAATAATATTGTGCTGTATAAACATAGTTCTAAGAACTAATTTTTATTACGCATGTAATACGTACCTGTTAGTATTGAGTCATTTAAGAACTTCATATGATTCATTCTCATACACTAATAAAACTTAGCATATATTAAGACTGCTTAAATCATTCACAATTTATTTTAACAGTCTTAATGTATGATCATATTTATGACAATAAAGTAGCTTGTATTAAAATATCATAAGAATAGAAGTATAACATTTAACAAAATATAAATATAACATTTTTTTACTAACAAATGTAATTTTTTAAGTTAAGTGATAAAATTTCAATAAGAAAGAGTTATTCTTTGTAGCCACTTATTGAATACTGAGTTCATAGTAAGATTCTGAAATACTAATGTATAATATGCATAAAGTATTTCAATTATAAAGTAAAATTTAAGAAGATAGGTAGGTGATGAATATTATGGTCATGAAGTTTACATATACAACATACATTACTAGCTGCCACCCACCAACTTCTCCAGATGTAGTGTTTTTTTTAGTTTGTTGTGTTGTTTTAGTCTATTGACTTAGAAAATAAAATGGTTCATTAAAATTTAAAACTTTTTCTTAAAGCCTACCTATACATCACAGTGAACACACCCAACATTTTCATATCTCTAGGATCAACAGTTTAGGTTCATATATAGGTTTGTAAGTCAGTGAGGCAGGAATTTGATTTTATATCTTTTTATTATTTACACAGTTATGGCTTTTATGTGTTTTAAGCATATGGTAGTTTATAAAGGATATCAGTAAAACTTTTTGAGATTGTTGCACAACATTCCAGTTGATGTATAAATTGTTATGGAAATTTATTTATATTTACATTAAAAAAATTAACTCTTAGTACATGGTTATGATTGCAGACGTAATAATGTCTTTAGAAAGGGAAACCATGGGGGTTATACCCCAAGTAAACTTAGGCAGTGCTTCAGTTGACCCAAGATCCCAACTGTTACAAGAGATGAGGGAGCAAAACTTTGATATGATCAGATTCGCATCATATAGGACTGCATGTAAACTTCGTTACGTACAGAAGAAATGTAATTGTGAGTGAAATATTCCTTTTTTAAATTTTATTTTCTTTTGTATTAAGACCACCAAGTTCATGTTCAATATTCCTCCATCTCAGCTTCAGTACATCAATATTTTATAAACATATAGCAATATATGAATATACAACAGTAGCCTTTATATTTACTGCCAAATGCCTATTTTAAATATATAGTTTAGTATTTCAAACTGGAGGGTTCTGTAATTAGTTTAATTACGACAAGTGGATTAGTCTATTGCAAAGTGTTTAATTCAATTGAATAGTGTACAAGTAAATTCTGGATATATGCAATGTTCTTATATTCTATGTATATTAATATGAAAACATTATTTAATAAAGTCTACTGATTTAATAAAAAATGTGATCATTGCTAAGATTCTAAAAACTATATTGTTTTTATTGTGTTGCCTAATCTAGATATTAATTATGCAGGACATAGATTAGCAATGAGGCCAATAATGAACATTAATGTATTTCATATGATAAACTTTGTATTGTTACATATGATTACTAATTTTTTTTATCACTAACATCTAATATTATTTGTGGCAAATGTGGCAAATTTTCATATAACAGTGTGGCTTTTAAAAGCTTTTCATTCAATTTCTAATTCTTTTCAGTGCATGTAATAGACATTTGGAATGTGATTGAAGCATTTAGAGAAAATGCATTAAATACATTGGAGCCTAATGCATGCGTGAATGTGACAAGATTGGAGACTTTAGTGTCTTCATTGTACCATAACTTAAATAAGAGGTTACCACCAGCACATCAGGTATCCGTGGAAGCATGCTCAGCTTTGTTACTAAATTGGCTATTGTCTGCCTACAGTACTGGGTAAGTAATTACACTTATAATAGTTTAATGATCATTTATTGTCTCTAGCCCCTAATACTATGTATGATTATTGTTCCTTTATGAACCTGTCTCACAATTCATTAAAAAACCTTAAAATTACCTGTGGAATATGCATAAACATGTTTCAAAATAAACAGTAAACAAATAGTTAAGACTAGCCAGCATGCATGTAATAAGCTGAATATTATAACATGCAATTTTTCATTACTTTCACAATAATAAAAGAAGGATTTTCATGTTTAATGTGACCTTTTTCCCCATTGTCCTCTTTTTAACAACAGATGCAAAGAAATATTGCATATGTTCATACTTTTAATTTTTTCTGTACTCTGTGGATTAAAATAAATTATTTACTTTCATTGTTTTCAATGTGAATACCTAAGCTTTGAAATAGCTTGTCAGCTTCAGTGCTTCTATACAAGTGTTTTATAAAAGTCTAATATAAATTAATAAGTTATTACATAGCTAGACACCTTAAATATAAATACAATATGAATTACATATAGTCACAACATATAATTCATATTGTATTTATTAATTAAATTAAATCATGGATTATTAAGTTACAATATGATGTGAAATTTTTACCTTTTCTACCTGCATAGATGTTTGAAAACTGTAAGAAATATGATTAATTTTCCATTAATATTATTGTTTCAATGAACCAAGCCAAACTGTACAGCTTGTGTGGTGATAGTGAGTGCCATTAAGTGGAATTATCACATCATATTTAAAATTTTTGATTAGCAGTTAAGGTAGTACTTTAGTATTTTTATGGCATAATTTTTTTCCAGTGATAATGTGGGAAAAATCAGAGTGTTTTCTATAAAAGTAGCTTTAGCAACTATGTGTGCTGGCAAACTGATGGACAAATTAAGATGTAAGTAAATTTATTTAATATCCTTTAACTAAACATAATGGATAAGGTTAATAGAAAATCCTGTTTAAATTTAATAAACATTGTCAGTTGCCATCAGTAGAAGTATTAAGTATTAAAATGGATAAGAAAATTTCTGCCTGTTTAGAGATAGTTACAGCATTCATTTTTGATTTTGGTCCAATTTAAATAACAATTTTAACACTGACTGCCGTATATATCGTAACAAATACTGTATGGTCTAACACAACTGTGATATCATTGGACGGCAAAGCGTTAATATAAATATCAGTTTTATCACATTTATGACTGTCCGTGGCGCAGCGGTTTACCGCTTAACTTGTAACGCGAGAGGTCCCGCGTTCGACGCCCGGACCAATACGAGCAGTGTTAGTGGTAGGGTTTTTCGAAACCACCATAACAGCGTTGCTGTAGTCCGGCAGTCTTACTTGTGAGAGCCAGACACATTCTGGGCGAACACACTTCGCCATCTACGGCTCCGTTCTTACTTAACATCAGGTGAAATCGAGGTCAAAGTGTTAGCTCATGTGTGATAAAAAAATATTGTAAGGAGCAACTGTAATAATAAGCATTCATGTATCTCTGCTCAACATTATTTTTATTTTGTCAAAATATAGAATTAAAAATGTATAAGTAATGCGTCCGCCTAGTATTAAAATAACAAGAACTTAATATAGTTCCATTTCAAAAACAATAATTGCAAATTGCTTTTATTAGTTAGCTGAGGTTAACCACGGGGATATACTGTTTCCCGCAGACATATTCTCGCAGCTGTCCGATGGCAATGGTCACCTGCTAATGAAGAGGCTATCGGATTACCTGCGCGAGGTGCTGGCTCTGCCGGCCGCGGTTTACGAGTCGCCCTCGTTTAGTTATAATGACTCATTGGCGCTATCCATTTTCAATCAGGTGAACTATTTAACCGACGAAAAGTATTAGGTTCTCATATTTTCTCTTTATATCTGAATAGATAGCTTTTTCAGAGTTTTCATAAACCATTATAGCACAAAGTACGTGCAAAACATACAGCATGTTTTTTTGTATTCCACAAAAGGCCGACGACACAGCTGGTAGTCAACACATTTTAAACACATTTGTCCAGTTGTCTAGTTGTATGTTTAAATACTCAGAAATATTTAAAGTAAGAAAAGAGAATTTGCTTGTTTTTCCTTGAGTATTACAAATGTTCTCGCTGCATGCATACCGATTGCAAAGGGTTAAAAAGTATTATGTATTTAATTCGAAAGTCAATGCTAATTAATAATGACAGATGGTCTTATAAAGTTTCACGATGCCATTATATCTTGTATCAAAACAAGGTTTACTAATTAAAATACTCTAAAAAATACATATGTCTTAAAAATGTTCACATTTATTATTGGTACATTACTTTAAATATGGCAAAAGGCTATATTTAAATCAATGTGTAACATGAAACTTGCATGTAACAAATACTGTTCATGAGGTATACTATATTTTGTACGACTTATTTGTATATACATTTACAAAGTCTATATAATTATTATAAGATTATAATGTAGAGTGTTTTAGCCACATATGATTGTAGGTCACATTTCAGAATGGCAAAATTACTGTGAATGACTTCTTAGACACCTTAATGTCTGACCCGGGACCACCGTGCCTCGTTTGGTTGCCTCTGTTGCACCGGCTCGCAAGCGTCGAGAATGGTAATTACAGATCATTATTTATAAATATATAATTCAAAATCGTAACTGTCTGATTGACTTACATATCAACGAACTGCTTTAACTGCTGTACTTAAAGGCATGAAAGTTGGAGGAACTGTTCTTTGTTATGTATAGGTATCCATCACAAAGGATGTTTCAAAATTCAATTCCACAGTGAGGCAATGGAATGTTAAAATTTCAATGGAACTACTATTCTACGCGATCACGGATTCAAAATTGGGCACACATACTGAAATGTATTAGTCCTTATATAAATTAAAAATTATCAAGCCCGGTGACAAAACGGGTGCGTGACGGCTAATGCAATGTATAAAATCGATACGTTTTGACTGCGAATCCCCTAGACCAGTGGACGGCGACGCGCGGCACGCAAGCTGCATGCGGCTCTTTGACCCCTCGGCTGCGGCTCTTCGATTTATTTTCTATTCTCTAACATACTCATACTATCGAATTTCGCGAGCTCGATATAAGCGTTCCTAATTATTTTCGTAATAATCTCTACTAATAAAGCAAAGTTAAAAAATAGCTCTTTGGATAAAATTTAATTGTGTATTTTGCTCTTTTGGATGATATGGATGACATCACTACTCACGTCGGGCCGGACACAGGCCACTTATAGCAACTTAACGTCTTAGGCGACGTAACTCTTGGTGCTTTTTCCTAAAAAAAAACGTAATGGGTAATAGAGCTTTTTCATTTGAACTAGGTCCGATTTATTCATTAATATTTTTTTTCAGTGGTCCACCCGCTAGCGTGTAGTGTGTGCAGACGGGGATCTCTAACAGGCTTCCGCTACCGCTGCACTCGTTGCACTGGATACACGTTGTGCCAGGACTGCTTCTGGAGGGGGCGGGTCTCCCCACCACACACTAACGATCACGAAGTGAAAGAGTATGCGGCATATGTAAGTCAATGTTAGGTTTCATATCACACACGTTTGCCTATTGATTCTAGTGCATTCCTATGAGAGTCTATTGTTTTTCATGGGCATCTATTGGAGATACATGTTTTCGCTATAAATATTGACTTAATCTTGATCTTTCTAATAGAAAATACACCTGAAAAGGAATTATGGAAGATTTGCCATATATCAAACCTACACACTAAAACTAATAACAATGAAGCAATCTCCAACTGAAGTTGTCCCACTAAGTTTGGAAATTGATTTGTATTTGTATTACATTTGTATGAGGATACTCATTGATACTCACCTCACTTGCCTACAGTAATGGTGTCGTGAGCACTGTGAAACAAGATGGCGTATCTATTGGCTATGGTCCCTTTTAAACAAAAACAGTTATGTTTGACGAACTAATGCCAAAGTGTATTGTATGTGCTGAATACTTTACGCTACCTTAAGATTAACTTCTTTTAACAATTGGTTATATTATAATTTTTGTAGACTGTTTTTAATTTTGTTGGGACCAATCCATCACGTTAATGGTACTGTAACGGGTATACACTTGATAAACGACTAAGCGAATGATTCTCGCTTGTCGCCCGCAGAAGTCTCCGTCGAAACAGATCGGCGCGACGCTGCGCAAGTCATTCCGCTGCGTGCCGGAGCGAGCGCGCCCGCAGCTGCCGCGCTACCCCGACCAGCCCGAGCGGACGCTTAACCTCAGCCACATCGTGTGAGTTCTATAGATATTCTTTCGTCCATTCATTGTAACACTTCCATTCATATATTAATTTATATTTACATGCGTTTATTCAACCATGCTCTCAACCATTAATTTAGTCATTAATTTTTTTTTGTCTACAATGGGCTAACATAGCAGGCAAGTTCGAAAATCATTGCTCGAGAATCGAACCAGGAACCTCCATGTTACAAGACAAGTGGTAAATAACTGCACCACAGAAACAGAAAAATTAATTACATTTTTTATTACTGACATTATATTCAGGATATTAGTTATCTCCTAATAAAAATGTAAGCTTGCCAAAAAGTAGTGCGTTCGAGATGGCATTAATTAATTGATAAGGTAACCATATTTTACATCCCATGTGTCTAAATGATGACCACCATATGATGATGATGCCCTGACTAGCATCGTCTTATCAAATAAAATCTCATTTTTTAGACCCCCATCACCGGTCCCCGCACACAACGGTTTTCCTGAGTACGTGAGCGGATATGTGAATACTGGATCACTGGATTCGCGCTCTTCTAGATCAACTCATCGCAGTATGTCTTCTCATTTCTTTTCGTAACGTTTATATCTTATATTAATTATAATATAGAAGAGTAAATATATACTGGCAGTTGAACGTCTACCGAAGTCGGCTTGTATTTTAATATTTTTACATGACTACACTCCTACTAAACAATCACATAAAAAATAATTATGCAAATTACCAACTTTTTTTTAAGCTAGTTGAACCTGTGAACTTCGTACTGCATAACAGTCAATGAATGTCGTGTTACCTTTTTACTCAACTCGATTGTTAAGTGGTGATTTATTCCTAATTACCAATCATCTTCTCATTGTATTAGGTTCATAAAATCTTAAAATAATAGTTTTGAGATAGCACTATCTAGTGGTAATTTGTTAAATTAAATAGAATTTACTTAATCTCGGGTATGTTTTATTTTTCTGGGATAACAAGTAACTCAAAGTGAATCCATAAACAGTTTTTATTTAAATATTTTACTATTTTCATTGATAAGGCGGTTGATTAGGCTAACCATTATATACTTAATGTAGCTTCTGTTTGTGTAAATTAAAAGAACTGTTTATTTTCTTATTGTTCAGGTATAGCCGAGCACCTATCGCGCGGAGTGGACGACGAGCACCGTCTCATAGCTAGATATGCAGCGAGATTAGCGCACGAAAACAGAACAATGGTATGTATACCTTTTAAAAGGGTCCAGCATTATACTAATTTATATATTAAATATTATTATATATATTAAACAAGATATTTTTAGCTACGATGGACAAGCACTTGACTACAGTTACATATGATGAGAAGTGACAATAAGGAAGTACATGGTGAAACATTTTTGCACTGAGTACTCTCTCCGTCTCCCCCTCTTCTTTGACCCTTTCTCCTCTCCCCCTTCTTTTCATTGTTATGTTTGATTACCAGAATACAGGATTGCTGTTATAACTCCATATTGAGAATGTCAGTGCTAGCTAGTTAAGAGTTTGAAAAAACCTTTTCTTTTGGTAACATGTTAGATAACTCTGTATTACTAGGCAAGCAGTTAATCTGTACACCGCCCAGATTATTGTATTTAGAATGCCCCGCTAATATAAATTCAATTTCATATGAGATAGATTTTAAATGTAGCTTAGAAGATATTATATTTGTTTTCTTTATGCTTGATTTGTGTTAAAGAAGTGAAATACGTAAAATAATTTTGATTTTTAATTAATATTTAAACTTACAGCCTCGTGCTGGGAGATCGGCATCTCTGACACCGGAATTGGTAAGCATACCATGTGACATGCAAAATGATTACAAGATAGAAAGTTGTGCTTATATCATAATTCAGGAGAAACACTTAAGATGATAAATCACATTATACTGGGATATCAAATAGCAACTAGTGGCGGTATTGCAAAACAGTCTGAACAGCCCGGCTCGAATATTATACTTTCGGATTTAGACAAGATGAATAGGCAGAGGCGTTACTCGTGGGAGTAACGCCACTGCCACATAAGCCCGAAAGTTGAGCATACCCTTTTTAAGTAATATAGTATACTAATATTTATTAATCATAATTGCTATGAAGTCTAAACAATATCGTAAATATTAAAAACCTTTCCTCCCTTTCGAAGGACCGTGTTTAGTGCGAACACGCCCGCCTCTAAACTTTCAAGAAGATTTAATACTTACAGTGATTCGGAAGACGTCATCGGAGATTCGTTGGCTATGTATAAAAATAAATTAAAATCTTTACTTAAATGGAACTACTGCAGATATTGTTCACTCCATTGCATGCGAAGTCAACTGTTTTAAGTTGTATATCTTTGTAAATAATTATATCATAAGAGTTATTTAGATGTATATTTAGATAACTGCTGGTGGACCAAATAAATAAATAAATGCTCGGGCTTGCTCGGCAGACACGCCCTTGTGAATAGGTTATACCATATCGTCACGTGTAGCTTTTAATTAAAAGAAAAGATTCCCTTGTAATATTTAAAAAAAAAATGCCGTTTTTATTAGTACAGTACAGTACAGGATTTGACACGACTTATAAAGTATGAAAGGGAAAAAAATACATAAAGTAAATGATGTGCTATTAAGATGCTTAACAATTTGAGCTTGCACTACAGGCATGGTACTGTTAGCTACAACATACCTTTCATACCTGACAACAGTAATGTTTGCACGTTTACACTATACATATTCACATTATTTCTTGGCAGAGAGTTGAGTGCCATAGTGTGAAACGCAATTTTTTAGAATGCAACTTAGTAATGTTTACATTAATATATATCTAGACGAATAAATAAGTCCTGTATTGGAACAAAAGTGGATTGCTTTCTTATATCAGTATTCTTAAAGTGATATTTCAACCGGCGGCACACCTAAAGCCCGATCAATAATACGTGATGTTATGTTTTTTACTCATGTTGAATGATATTACACATCATAGTTGTAGAGGGGCGAGTTCAACTTTTCGGCTTGTATAGTATGTTTTCTTTACTTCAATCAAAATCAGGAATGGACTAACACTTGGCCAATTTCATGTGATGTTAAATGTCAATGAAACTGAGGATGGTGTTGCGCGTCCACCAAAAATACTCGAGGTCTCACTACCGGAACACAGCAACGTTATTATGCGTATGACATAGGGTTGTAGCTTGTCAAGCTGATTCAAAAACCGTCCAGATGCCAATCTCATATCGTATTGGAACCCAGGCCCTTTGTGTTACAGTCAAGTGGGAAACTTCTGTACCATGGAAGCAATCAGAAGTACAGTAATATGACCATTGGATGCAACAGTTTATTTGCTGCTTACATTCAATAATTGTTTACTATGAAGATTATATTGTAATACTATCTGCCATTTACAGGGTCGATCAACCTCGGAGGGGTCAGAGGTGGATGCGGCTAGACAACAGCGAGAGCTTATCTCTCAGCTTGAAGCTAAAAATAGAGAAATAATGAGAGAAATTGCAAGGCTAAGGTAAGACTGACCTCTTAAGTACTTACATGAAAATCGGAAAATTAAATGAGAGCCTCAACCATAAAATTGAGTAACTAAGATATATACTGTTAAGTATACACAATTTATCAAGTAAAAATCTGTTCATGTTTAAAAACTAAAAAGCATTTCGATTTTTTTTTTTCATTTAAATCATTTACTGTAATCATTGATTTTCACAGTTTTCATCAATATTTGTTAAAATATTAAAGAAACCAAACGGCACTTAGTATAAAAGAAGATTGTATCTAGAAAAAGGCACATATTTTTCACCTTCGTCATTAATATTATCAGACCTAAACAAAAATTAAATATGGGCATACCAATTAATGTATATATTATTTATAGACGCAATCTTAAAACATCATTTGTCCAGAAGGCAGCAAGAGGCAGAGGCGAATGCAGGCACTTCCACATCGGGCTCCGCCCCACCGCTGGTATCAGAATTGCGAGCCCTGCGCCAACGCAAGGACGAACTGGAGGGACACCTGTCTTCCCTACAGGAATCCCGCAAACATTTAATGCAGCAACTCGAAGGCCTGATGAGGATGCTCAAGGTAAGTGTATAAAATTTTGTTTCTTCTTCTCTCTCTTTGTTATCCATAATAAGAATAGATTTCGTGATGTCTTGATTAGTAACATCATTAGTATGATTGTCTGTGTTATGCAGTAGTTTACCTGCTTACATTGCAACGCGTAAGTCCTGGGTTTGACCCCGGGCCATCGAAATAGTGGAGTCTGAATGGTGGTAAGGTTTTTTTGAACCCGCCTGGCTATCTACCATCCCCAATACCGTGTTTTGTTATTCAATTGCTGCATTTTGGCAGTCATACATGTGCGAACCCGAAATATTCTGGGGTAATACGCATCACCATCTCTGGCCTATTGTCGGTTAACATCACATGAAATCTAAGTCAAATATTACCCCATAACCTATAAAAAGTTCCAATCTAAAGTCTCATTGGTATATGCATTAGTTAGGATCAGGCGTTTAGATATCCAGTCGCTTTAGTGCCATTTTTCGCTGGCGGCAGTCCACTGCTAGACCTCCTGTTGCTGCCAGCCGCAGATCGTCGCTCCATTAGTCGTCAGGCGGCGTCCTTCATACGTTTTAGTGCATAAAACAAATGTTTACGTATTTGAGATTTTTTGTGATCATGTTTATAAAATATATTATCCATAGATTTCAATAAGATGATAAAAAAATCGTTTAGATCTGCATCCTTTTTGGAGTAAATATAGTAAATCTCCTAATGATATTATAGATACTTGAGTGTTTGTAAGTAAATATTACTTATTTTCTTTTAAATCACTCACACACAACACATCACCTTCATAACGATATATTTGATGGTCACTTTTTTAAATCTTTCAAGGGGCTTAGTAATGGTTTCTGATTTTATTGTTCAAACACAGACGCAGCAATCATCGCCACGGTCGACTCCAAACTCCTCACCGCGCTCCACTAAGAGCCCGCCTCTACCCGGCTCACAACCTCAGCCGTCTGCGCCGGAACGGTGAGTCAAGTTAGGAAATTGTCATTATCGTATACATTTTTCTTTTTTATCGGTAATAGGTTTTCACTTGATCTCAATGACCGCAGGTATCAAACATGGCGTTGAGTGACAAAGAGATCGTAAATTGTGAAATATGCTCGTCTGGAATGCTCTCGCTTTATCAGCACGTTATAAATATTTTTCTTATTAAAATTCCATCTATTGAGTAACTATGTAACTGTTAACTAATTTATACAATTTAAGCAATGAGCATGAACAGTTAATCAGTACAATGAGATTGGTCCACTGTTAAATGGACACGAGGGAAGTGAAGTACTTTATTAATAATAAACGGAAAAATAGAATAATTCAAATCCACTACATCTACCAATACACACATTTACATTTACCAATTTACACAATTACAGACATTTAGCAATAATGACAATCATTTTTCTAAAGAATGGAAAGAGATTAACTATGTCAAGGATAGATATGGATTCGGGAATATATATATCGTCAAGAGTCTAAATAGGTAAACTGTTCCTTCGCTTAGATATTTTAATAAATAAAAACTATCACTTACAGAGAAACCGTTGGGCGTGTGCGCAGTGCGCCACAAACACCATCTCTCGGTGAACGCGAGAGGATCGACATGACGCACAGCCTCGGTAAGATACCGTTAAAAATATATATATATATATATAT
>DWQX01000191.1:0-54921 GCA_018245475.1 Pharmacophagus antenor | reverse complement strand
CACTAGCTATGATACATATTTGTTCCAATAAAAAAATATTGCTTAAAATATAAGCGCAATATTAGCCAAACAAAACCAGTTGCAAGGCTAAGGTAGAAGGTAATAGTGAACGTTGTATAAAATATCGGCGGGATAATAATTAAAAGAAGCGATAATGTCCCCAGCGCGGTGAAAAACGACCGCGCCATCCTTTTTATTTGATAAATAAAATTTATTTCCCAACGCTATGCCTCCTTCGCTTCTTTGTGGGTTACAGCTTCCTATAATCGCCATTCTTTGTTTTAGGCTCTACGAATACAATTTAACTTTTGTTGTTATCTAAAACATTAAAAAACTAAATACAGTTTTATGCTTTTTCATGAGTATCTCAAATGATGATAACCATAAAAATGCATTATCGTAATAAAATAAGTGAAAATTACGGCGGAGCGGGAAGTTTCTCGAGTTTAAACCACATGCAAGCGCAATGTGGGACAGCTGCCAGATTGATCGACAATCTGGGAAAAATCATAGTTTTGGTTGCAGGCGGCATCGGGCCGGTCGCACTGAAAATCGATTGGGGAGGCGTATCGATTATCTGAGGATATTAATAAGCTGAAATGGGGGTGATGAATGTTAAAAACAAATTAGCAAAAACTTGGAGAAGAACATTACTTTCACTGTATACTTTAAAATTTAAAAGCCTCGTAATAAATCAATTAATAATTAACAAATAGTTTATATTCATATATGCATTGGGTGACAAAGTTAGAATGGGACCTTATGGTCTCAAAGCTCTTGAAAACCATGTGTATTTAACAATGTTACAGTTTTTTTTTTCTTAACCTTTTTTAGTATTAATTTTTAACTTCTCTCCTTAACACTATTTTTTTATGTTTATAATTGAATACAAAGACTATACAGATACTCGTTTGTGTAACCTCAGCTTGTTGTCAGTGAGAATATAAAGTTGAATTTTTAAACGTTCATTCTATTTTCAAATCTTATGTTTTTAGATGCCTCCGATAAGGTAAATGAATAAATAATGTAAACAACGAAATACTCAAGAGCTGAAGCACAGAGATGAAAATTCTTTCCCTACCTGTTACTAATGAACATCCAGTAACTAATGAATAGAAGGTATCTCGTAAACGGCGAGCTTTCGACCAGACGTCTTCATGCCACGGCCTCTCACCCCCAAACTATTAACCTTCCCCGCGCTCCTGCTCTCCAAGGATCGTACAATGACTAGGGGAACCATTTTTTAACGGCAGTGATTTGCCCGTTACTCTGAACTTTTTTTATTTTTTACTTAAAAAAAATACTATCAAATATCTAAATTGTATTTAAAATAATAACTACTTACTTAAATATTATTTATAGTGTGGGATACATACCTAAAATGTGCTATATTTCCAAAAAAAATTGTCTTTGTTTTAGTAAAGAAATAAAGACTATTTAAATGTGGAACTACTACAATTTTTATACTGTTTAATAGATACGTAAATACTTATCAAAATCAACAAATTTTTGAATGATTACGTTAATGATTTTCTAAAAATCTTGTCTTATAATTATGTAAGTTATAAATTCACCTTACTACACTATATGCTCTTCAAATATGTTAGTATAATTTTCAAATGTGGTAACCCCAAACCATGCCGCTTTTACTGCGCACTAAATATTCTCCCGGCGACAATTGCGATTATGAAAAGTGCACCGTTATTTATATCCCACGCCGTTTATTTTTTGTCGCCCCTTTCAAGGGCAATTAAATACCGCCAGTCTTAAAGCGCTTTGCATATTCCAAGAAACAGCAGCTTTATTATCGACTCCCTAATAAAGATCCAAAAGGTCGTTGTCATAATTTTCAAAGCATTTACTAATGTTCAAAAACGTACATCCTCGTCTATTTTTTTTAAACGTTAAGTTTCGCATATGTAGGACAGATATATGTAAACCAGCAGGGTCTAGTTTTGTTGTTTCTTTATGTAAAAAAATCTAGGCTTCTAATAGTTTTAATAATGTGCATTAAAATTATGTTATTTGAAAAATAAACAATTAATTTTGTTTTAATTAGTTCATTTATATAGTACAATTAAATCTTCACTTTGGCAGAATTTAACCGTGATCCTCAGAGTAAGCTTGTCAGTTTCCCTAGTACAAATCCGCCGCGCAAAAACTTTTATAACCTAATACATCAGTTAAGTTTTTAAGTACGGCACTAACCAAATATTTAGGACAAGGAATATATTTTACTCTTATACTATGAACACGGTATAGTTACGTGTATATTAAAATAATATATATACTTAAAAAGAAACTGTTGTTTTTCGACAATAGCCTCGTCATTTTCAACTATTTAAAGTATATTTAATAATAAAAAATATTTGTGCAGATAGAACATAAAAAGTCTAAGCAATAAAACATAAGCCAAACAATTTTGAAATAACCCGATCAAATACATTGTATTTTATATAAAACCTAATAATATAAATATTACAATTTTTAAAGAGATTTGTATTGTAATATAACTTGTGTTAGCAATTACATAATTTAAAATGAATATATGACGATAGTCTCTTCTATCCAATTCCTGGAGAGTGGTAGTCATAATCCGATTTTTTTTCGTTTCCAAGGTGGATTACTGATAGGTAAATACCGAGTCACTTTCTGATAACATCTCCCCTCCGACAATCAAAGCAACACAACCACCCGTTCTCAAATTGAACCGTCTCAGATCTGTCTTCAGTAATCCATGCTTATAATTGATGTGACATTGTCAAATAGGCCCCTAATACGCTTAATCGGAAAAATACAAATCTGTCTCTTTATGATCGATTAAAGTGTCTGCAAGCAGCTAGTCTACAGCTACATATGTTTTATTTATACATCCCATAGTTTTATGAATTAGATTTTGACAGTATTTTCAAAAGCTCATGTTAATCGAAACAATTTTAAGACGCTTAATTAACAGTAACACATTTTCTAACCAGTAGGCGCTAATGTTCCAGACAATTTCATTGTTCTTAAGAATGTCTGCTATGTTAATATTCTATTTTAATATTAGTTTTTTCTTTTTTTATGTTCTGTGACAAATATAATACACGTAAAGGTAATATAGGTTTATTGAAAACTATCACACACCATTACTCTTATACCGTTCTAAACGATATTGTTACTGACGAGAAATGGCGAAAAAATTTACTTTGCTCGCTGTTGAAATATTGAATTTTTACATTTATGCCTTTCACACCTCATAGCCTAACATTTCTTACCGAAAAACTCCCCTTTTGATAACTTTTCTGTAGCAACGGCAACGTTCAAAATAAATGTTTGTCAGTTTATCACAGTAAAATTACTATAAGGAGTTATATACTGCTTTAACGGCAGTAAAAGTTTTTATTTGAAGGTATTATCAAAATCAAAGAAGTATGAAGAAATTAATTAAACAGTCCGTGAAGGGCCCCACGTTACGTCGGCAGCCCGACACAAATAATGTGACCGCAGCATTTAGCGAGGGGCATCGAACGTTCTCTAATGGCATCCAACCGCCAACTGGCCACCGCATTAATCCTTTACCGGCTGTTGATTAATTATTCAAACTTGCCCCGAGGGCACATTTCGCACACGTCCTTCGCAAATTGTTTACAACTACGCTTCTCATATCGGTGCACAAATTTCTCTACTTCAGCAACTAAATGATGATAAAAAATTGTACTTTAAGACCTTTTTAACTAAATATATAACACAATGTTAATTTGCTAAATTTTATGTAAATAAATCTGTAGAACGTTGCAGCGAATAACTTGTTACATTATAAAAAATATATTAAGGTACATAAATAATTAAATAAATAGCAATTAAAAGTAAGAATCTTTGATATTTTAATTTCATCCTTAAATGTCTTTAATTTGACTTTATTTTCACTCTCTTACCTTATGCCAATATTCTTATATGAAAATAATATTTATTAGTATTTCTCATAAAAATTAAATCGCTATTTGTGATAGCGTATTTAATTGAAAACAACCGTGGATTACTGCGATATTATCAAATGGAGTGCGGACATGGCGACTCTTGACTTGACCGATGTAAGTGACCCTAATCCGCAGTAAATCTTCGCCACTGCTTACCCCTGCCCAAGAGTCGTCCGCCGGCCCGCTGGAGGGTTAAACAAGCACACACGAGTCTACAACCATTTATTACCCCACTTGTTTTATATCAGAACAAGGGTTTGTACTAATATTTTAGAGCCTCACGAGACCCTTTTGGGAAACGATAAAGATATTTCGTGCAGTAGATTTTAGCAATAAATAAATCAGTAAATATTTCATTTTTATTATAAAACCATAAAATTACTTTTTTCAAAGTCAATAAATAGGCTACGATGTAGTACTTTTTGACGTCAACATAAACAGCACCCCGATCTGCAAACATTTAGCCGCTTTCTACGCGCTATAAGAAAAATATTAATAATTTAATTGTAAGAAAATATGAAATACAAATATATGGCATTAAAGACATAATCATCACATGACATAATCGAATCTAAATATCACATAATTTTGTTTGAATAATTACTACGTAGAGCATATAAATTAAGCAAACTACAATAAGTGTTAAAGTAAAATATATACAAAGAAATACCTTTTTTTCCAACTCTATAAAAACAAAGATGCGGAAACAAATGTATTTAAATTATAAATCATTATAAAGAAACGATCAATATTTTACAAATAAGTCCAGAAGAATATGTTAAATAAATGCAAAATAGTCATAGTCAGTTCTGAAAATATAAGATCCACTAGATTTTGCCTATAAAATTCACCACAATTTTATAGGCAAAATCTAGTGGATCTTTTCAGGAAAAAATGCATAGATATTAGCCTGAATTATAATTCTACATACAAAAATAACAAATTAAAAAAATAAGATATTGTATAAAATTTTGTAATGCTTCCGTGGCGCAAAGGTTTATCGCTGACCTTGAAGTCACTGGTTTGATTCTAGGACTTACTGTCACTTAACGTCACATAAAAATTGATGCCAAGTGTTACTTAATAAAATAGAATCAGCTCTCAATTAGGAATCTAAAGATAGGTAAATATCTTGAAAATATACAATACTTGTGAAAGAATCGACGTTACCTTATTTAATGTATTCTTTTTTATAACACTAGCAACCCTAACAAAAGATAGTCTTGTTCAGTGATGCATAAGGACGGTATATCGAGATAATGCGAACATTATACGCGGTACCTCTCGACTTCGCATAATCACCTATCGTACTATATCCGAAAGCAAAAACAAAAGACGAACTAGTATTTCTCAGATAGTTATGATAGACTGCACATTTAATATCAAATCAATTACTAAAATTATCCTAATAAATCTTTTCTACTCTGTTTAATAAATTTATGAAACTGGCTTTTTGCAACAAATAAACGAACAGATCATATTTATTTAATAATTTATTAAAATAATACTTTAAAACTTAACAATATTTTAATACGTATTTTACATAAAACCTAGTAAATTCAAATTCACTTTCCTTGCTGACTGTACCTCCGTAACTTGTATTTAAAAGTAGCTGACCAAGGGCTATCTATTGTAGTCTCCAGTTAACTGATGATAATTTAAACCTTTAACTTGGGCATTACTTGTTAGCTAGTACGCGCTCGTAAAATTTACTTTAATAAAATTGTAAAGAGTAAGTGTTATTTAAAATTAACACTATATGACTCCCCGGCACTAGAGGCTGAAATAAATTACGTTATATATTAATAAAAACAAAAGGGCCATGAAGGTAGATTCGTCACTTAAAAAGCCCTTTAATATATAAAATCATTGTCGTAATCCAAAAAATCGTACTATAATATTAATTCTTTGGCCAATCTAGCGTTAATGAAAGTAATATTAATATCTTAAACGTTGCATCAATAACCAATCGGTAAAATATAGGGACTGTAAATGCAAATGGTAGATACAAATATAACTTCTCTAATTAATTATCATGAAACCACTTTTAACTTTAGATTTATTGATACACGAAAATACTCGTATTACAGAGAAAGTGATCTGTCATTGATGTAGTAGTGTAGTGTTGGTCAATTGTTTACAGAAAAATAAACGTAATATTTCAATCCAATTTTAAACTTTTAAGAAATTAAAATATTTATTATAAACACCAATCTTGCATGAGGCGTAGGGGCGGTCTATTTCAACCAAATGGAACCAAGACTCAGTTTGATTGACAGCAGCCCCTGACCAATAGCGAATATGAACCAAGCGAATTACGTCAATCAACTACCATCACCATTGACCGAACCAAGCTATTCTAACAATTCAGCCAGAGCAATTTATCCCTTAATACTTTACACTACAACTCACATCAACCCCACTAATTATGCGAATACACACGAATTACACGTACCCGTCACGCGAACGTTAACCCCCCTTTATTCGCCGCCCTTTTGTAATTTGAATTTCGAATTCCAATTCCTATTTGTGGTAAAATAAAAAGTACCGTTTCGACACAATGGCGTCAAGGGCGGTGCTCTGACATGCGATCAAGTTATTACATTAAAGGAAAGCGCACCCGCAAGCACCAAGTTTCGCTGTTATTTAAACTTTCCTGGAAAAATTCTCTATGTTAAATTAAAATTGCAATTTTATTTATATTGCAATAAAAGATTAATTGTATTTTTTATAGAGAGAAATATCATCGTTTCGTACTATCGTACTATGGATTACAAATCGCGTGATCTAGAATATCTATACATAAAAATTATAACTTACTCCGGTTAATAGCTATAAAAAAATTAATCAAAAACAATTGACTTCTTCAATGAAACCATTTAGATATGTGTACATATTGAAAAAATAATAAATGATTATTTCTAGGGTTGTGTACTTTTATACCTAAAAATACAATATTTATTAATATTATTTTTTTACAGAAAACGGATTGCCGCGGAGACTCCGTACGGCCTACACCAATACGCAACTATTAGAGTTAGAAAAGGAATTTCATTTTAACAAATACCTATGTCGACCGAGACGTATCGAGATTGCTGCCTCACTAGATCTTACCGAGAGACAGGTTAGACAGTAATGTTATGTATTATTTGGTTTAAAACATGTGTTAACCTCTTAATATTAAGAGATGTATCTGTAATAAAATATTTAGCCGTTGTCATAAAATTACCGACTTGCTTGGTGTGGAACAAATGTTAATAATGGAAACCGATATATCTTAACACCGGTAACAAATTGTCACATCTTGCACTACAATATTATTGTTTAATTACTAGAAAAATATTCATCTAAATCCTTATTAAAGATTTTACTACTATATTCCAATAAGAAGGGACACAAGAAAAATTAGATTAGACGATTTTTAAATTTCTTTACATTTTTTCACTAACAGATCTCGCAAAAATTAGATTATTTTAGTCATTTACAATTTATTGTCAAACATATATAACAACAATTCCATAAAATCGTTAATAAAAATTTATAATAATATTTCCATTATCACTTTTTAAATGTTCCTAAGTCTCTCAAGGCTTACAACTTCATATGGAATTTATAAATTAAACCTTGTAATTTTAAACTTTGTTACAGGTAAAAGTTTGGTTTCAAAACAGGCGAATGAAACATAAAAGACAAACTCTTAGTAAAAGTGAAGACGGAGATGATAAGGATTCAACAACGTCAGAAGGTGGAAAGAGCTCAAAAGCTAGAGATAAATTCCTTGATGATGACGGTCCACTTTCGGGAAAGAAAAGTTGTCAAGGTTGTGAGCTACCACCAGGAGCTTTATGTTCGCCCGCTGAAGACTTACCCGAGCTTGCTTCTAGAACCAGGAATAATAACACGCCCAGTGCAACAAACAATAATAGCTTTGCTAGCGACGGAGCTTCGAGTGTAGCTTCATCATCATCTCTGGACAAACTGGCTGAAGAAGACTCGAGAGATGCTCATTCAACTGCAACCCTTGCTCCGGTACCGCGAAACTTGGCGAAAAGAATCAAACAGGAGTCGAGAAAACGTTCTCCGTCGTTAGATGCAGCAGGATGCAAAGTATCTCCATCCTCTTCAAAAGATGGGCTTGTAGCGGTTTCAGGATTGCCAGACAACGGCAAATTTTCGTCAGTAAACTTAACGCCGTCGTCTACGCCTGGCACTCCTTCCAGCATGCATCAAAGCCCGCTAGGACATTATCCTAGACCATCGCCGCCTAACGTGCCACCTGGAGCTCCCCATCCACAAGCAGTTCCCAATGCAATGCCCCCGTATGTTATACGAGGTAACGCACCAACGGGTCAATTTGGACCACATGCAGATTTTCGCATGGATTCCAAACATTTTGGAAAACTAGCACAATATCCTCAGAGTAACAGGACTTTCGATCCATATGGGACTGGCCTTCAAGGTGTCGAGCAACATACTTACACTCGAACTCAATCAAATACGCGGACTCAGGAAGGGACGACATCAACTCGAACAAGCAACGGGGTCAGACAAGCTTATCACCATGAAATATATCAAAACTACAGTTATACCCCTTATAGCAAGGAACAAGCAGCCTATGGTCATCCTGGGTACGAGCAACCGCAGGGTTATCCCGGTGAGCATATGGTATATCCTAATAGCCACTACGGCTACCATTATCATGAAAGTGGACAACATGATCACGCACATGCATATTATGGAGGAGATAGTCAAAAGAATACGTCTAATGAATATGGAAGATGGAATGATCCAAGTAACTATAGTCAGCAGGCCGCAGTGACTCCATCCGGCTACGGAGCGGGAGGGACACAACCTTCTGCACCAAATGAGGCGTATCCAAGCAGCGGCGAATGTGCTGATGGATACGGCTCCTTCCAGCAATTCTATGAAGCTACGCACGGTACTCCAGCAACTGGAGAAAATTCGAACTCATCGTCCGATTTCCATTTCTTGAGCAATCTCGCTAATGACTTCGCACCTGAATATTATACCATTTGAGACCAGGATTTCGCCGAACAGGCGAGCGATCTGTTTGTATAATGCTTCAAAATTCGTTTCTTTGAACATGGGGTTTATTAATAAGGGGTAATGGTTTTGAAAGTACTTACGCCAAAGGCAAAACGAACGATCGATAATTTTCTAATTACTACATCTTTGTACCGGTTTACTAAAATATACTGTTACTTTTTACTATTATGTAAACTTGTAATAAAATGTAAATAGTAATGAATTTCTAGCATGTACTTTAAATAAATTACATTTAATGCAATTATTATTGATACTTTGATTATTACTAAGGTGCTGTTATCGAATAGACACCTACTTATAAATAACAACTCTGGTTAGATTATTATATTATGTATATATATAAAGAAAACAGCATTTTATTATGATTTAATTCGAGATAAACCATTGCATAGTATTTCAGTAATAACCTTCAAAAGCTTTTAATAACATCCTAAACTTGTCTCTTGCTGTATGTATTTGCAAATAAAATGATATTGTATATTTCGTATTATCTATAAATATTTAAAATTTATGTATCTTTTTCAGTCTTTCAAGTGTTCAATAAGAATTACGTAAAATGGATTTTTTTAAGAGCATATAAATAAAAATCGTTTACAAAATTAAGAGATAGTCGTTGCCTTATTTAGTTAATATTGTTTTGTGACTATAAGAGATATTGTAGATATATAATAAGATTAGAGTAATAAGCGACTGTAATGTAGATAACATTTTGGCCTATTAAAAATAAATAATTTGGTGTCGCAAAAGATTTTTATTTTACCATGCTTCCGAAATGTTTTATTCATTTAATGAAGAAAAGATCCTGTTTTCTACTTTGGCCAAATTGGAAAGAGTGTTTAAGAATAAAACGTTGCCGAGCAACCACTGACTAATAAATTTAAAATTTTAAAATTTTGAAATTATTATTGATTTTTAAAAACTATAGCGTGCTACATAACCATTAGTACAAGTTTTAACTTTTTGTGACTGCTATAATTTTGGCTTAAGTATAAATCTGTTTCTTCCTTAAGCACGCTGACGTGTCTCTGCTTGAATGTGACAACAATTTCTTATTTTGTACATCTCATATCATGAGATAAATAGAACTTCGACAATATGTTATGTCATGCATTAAAATTGTATATTCGATGGTTTTAATCTAAGCATGATATCAGAGAGTAACTTGACAAAAATTGCTTTCCTTGGCAGTTCCTACTATGACTTACAATTTTCTGCTCTACAATAATTTTATTACCTCCATGACACTGTAAACTGCTTGCTTGCAACATGAACATTTCGAGTTTGATTACCAGGCCACGCAAATAGTCGGGTTTAGATTTTGGTAGGGTTTTATTGAACTGTCCTGGCTAGCTACTAGACTCAATGTCTATCTGCCACCATAAAAGCATTGTTGTGTTTTAGCAGTAATTCATGTGCGAGCCCGTAACCCCATTATACTTTCAGGAGAAATTCAGGTTGTGTTAACCTGTTGCTAATAAAAAAATCAATTGTGATATTCAACTAGTTTAACATATAATAACTCAATATATTTCAATCACATACATAGTATCATAAATTCTAAGAAAAAATAATATATATGAAAAACTTAGATCAATATGAATAATTCAAATAAAATGACAAATACATAAAGCCATTTGTATTAACAATATGTGAAATTAATGAAACGGAATTACTTTTGAATATATCTTTTAATATGTTACATCAATTAAAATCTCACACTACCAGTAGTACTTTCAGTATGCTGCTAACATGCACAATAATGCAAATCTTGAATATTCAAAGATGTTAATTTTTTAAGCTATTTCCTTAGTATTCTGTTATGATTACCATCAACTACATATATACTTTTTCAAAAATTCAACAACATATTACTTAGGATTATTTTAGAATCAAATGAAAACATGATTAGTGATAATATTTTAAATGAAATGCTTTTTTCATAATTTTCTTTTATTTTAACCAGTATTGCATTACAAATATTCATCTGTAAATTTAATTTGTGTTCATAAAAATTATTAAAGTGTTATATATACTGAATACATAAAATTATTTATGTGTGTGGTTCATTATTAATAAGTGACTTATTATAATAGTAATAATGCACATGTTAATCGACTTTCCAACATTATGAACTGCAAATAATTTAATGAGATGGAATAAATGAAAAGTAATGAGGATTTAAATACAAGCAAGTATATGAGTTAGAGTGAGTATTAATTTTTAAGAGGTTGCAGCCTTCTGTGCTTGACCCTGTGCCTGCATCTTCATTTCCATCATCATACATATTGCATCCCTTACTTTTGACTTTTCTATACCCAGAACTTGAATTTTTTTCATTTGTTCAGTTACAAACTCTACTTTTCGTTTAAAATAATCTTTCGTTCCCTCCATATCCTTAAAAAATTACGATTAAAAAAAAATCACTTAATAAGAGCAATCTCTGGTATGGGAGAAATAATTTGAAAATTGTTTTTATAAAATTCTTTGAAAATATTGAAAGCATGCTCAAGTCAGAATAAAAACGTTCCAACCTTATTAATTTTATATTTGAGTTTATTACCAACTCATTAAATGAAAATAATAAATTCTCAACAATAAACAAACAATAAACACATTAAAAAAAAAAACAATTGTAAAGAAACGCACCTTTTGTACATAATAACCAGTTCCAACATCAATCAGAAACTTATCAGAATCTACAAGTGTCCCAGGGACGTACATAGATCCTGTTAGCGGGACTAAAATGGTTCGCCCCTTTGTATTTGATGTTATTTTACCAACACTTTCTCCAGATTCGACGAATTTGCCCTGTGCCATCTTAAGAGTTTGTAACGAGTCTTGAAACACATTTAATTCCTGTAATAAAAACTTTACTCTAAAAAATGGACCTACAGATAAAAATTATTACCAATTAAATACATTACTTGATCCATTTGTTGTTTAAGTTGGGCCAACTGGTGCAAATTTAACTTGGATAAATCTATCTGGTGCATGCCCGGTGCCGGTGCCGTTGAAGAAGATGCCATGTTAGATTTATTTATTTATTACAACAATCCCAATACAATACTTTAATTAAACTCAACAGATCTATTTTACTGCATAATTGTAACCTCAAAATCTGCTATAACAACAATGCACACTTTTGTTTTATTAGTGTTACCAATAAACAAAATTAATATCCCAAATAAAAGGACTTTTAAGAAGGTAAGTAATATCAGACTATTGTATTGTATAATATGTCTATTAAACTACACAACCTTAATTTGGTCTTAATTCGTTTAGGTAGACAATTAATTATTAAAATCAGGAGCAGTACTATCAACTATCTCATATCGTGATTGAAAAAAAATCATGAAACTTTTTTAACAAGAAAAAACTGAAAAGAGAAAAAGCCGAAGACGGGACACAAAATGGGCTTAGAAACTTTTCCAAAAAAAAGGAAAAGAGGAAAAAAATTAACATCAACAAATTTTATTTTTATATCATATTCTCACATTTATTACTATGATTTTTAATGAATTATTACCACTCTTCATATAAAAACAAATATTTTTTTTTATGTATGCCCAATCCATGGAACCTATATAAGAAGTACAATTGAAAAGAAAAGCAAATTACTGTTCATATTTTTATTAATATGTATTCAACTAAAATTTCATCTGTTTTCAAATCACAATGTTGTATTATCTGGTAAAGTGCATAAACCACATATTCTAATAAAAATACAAACCTTGGCAAGGTAGTTTAAACCTTTACTACACACATTATAAAAAACTTTGCGAAACTCTTCGTCTGAAAGCAAGGAATATCCACAACAAATACAAATAATCCACCGTGGACCCAGACGGTTGGTGGCAATAGAGAGATGAAGAAATAACTTCGTCTAATTCGAGCACGGTTTCTTCGAAATGTATATCAAAGAATACCGAAAAGTCAACAACCATTTTGTAAAACTAGAGGCAATCAATTTTCCATTGTAAAAATATTTGCCGAGTTCAGGTAATATTCATATGTAATATAAAAATTTTCTTTAGTTTTATTCGTTAAACTTATATTATAAAATTTAGCTTGAATTAGCCCATAGCGGATACAACATTTTTGGTAAGAAGTAGTCAACACAGTTTTTAGGTGATAGGAAGATGGTATCACATTTATATTGGCTATTATTTTAAAATTAAAATTGAAATAAAATATAATAAATCATGACTCCAAGATGAGCATAATCTTTCTTGACAAGGCTACAACAGGACTATATATTATTTATAAGATTTTTATGACACTGACTTCGAAATATTTCAGTGACAAAACAGAAAATAATCTAATGGTGTCTATTATTTGTTTCATTATTGTCAGTTTGACATAAGTATAGATTTATAGTAGAGTGAACGTGAGGATTTAAAGGTAAGCGTTTATAAATTATAGTTAAATAGATTGATCTTTCATTCATATACAAGAGAAGTCATATTTTGAATAATAATATTTTAATTTTCAGACAAAACTGAATTTAATAGTATATTAAATTTAACCTCATTACACAATGTCTGTAAGTAACTTGGAAACAGCCGATAAATTTGTTAATTTTATTAGGTAAGTACGTCAATTTTTACTCTGAAGTTTTTGTTTAATAATATCTTTACGAATTATTTTACTTATACTCCGTATATAATATAATAACTATTGAAGTCCAGCTATAATTTTATATTTAAAAAATGTATCTAGCTGAATTAGTATTTACAAACAGTTAATATACATGAAATTTTTTAGCTCACCACAGTTGACTGTGATACATTTTGCCACAGATTGGGCAGAACAGTGCCCTCAAATAACAGCAGTTCTTGAAGAACTTGCTCTCCTTCCTGAAATTAAATCAAGTGGTAGTAAATTCGGATGCTGCAATGCAGAAAATCTTTCTGAAAAATCACTCAAGTATAAGGTACTTTTTTTGACCACGAATGAACCCAACCTTAATTTCACATTATGTTAGTGACAATGAGGCTGTAGACAATGAAATGTGCTCATCTATAAACCTCTGACAATCATGTAAGTTATGGAGCACAACAATGCTATTATGACAGCATATTGTTATCAAGTAATGTATCTGCCTTAGCAGGTTTGAAACATCCTACCTCTATCAAAATTCCATTATTCACATAACAATGGAAATAAACCTGGGATGTCCTCTTTGCAAAGTATGCAGTTAACTACTATGCCACTAATGTTGTTAAAATTAAAATAATAAAGTTACAGGTTTATAAATATTTTTTCTATTAAGTTTCATTATTATGATTGAGGCTGGAAAAATTTATACTTTGTGAGAAATATAAGGTATATTTAAATTTTCAGCATGTTATTCAAAACTTTGTGGTAGATATTTTACTAATTTTACCTTATCTTCATTTAAATGTGTCATTTGCCACTTCATAAGAAAAAATATTAACAGCTAAGCAAAACCTATACAGCTTTCTTATTGCGTGTTAGTAATGAAATATAACAAAGACCTTTGGTGTGAATCACATTAGTGCCTTGCAACTGCAAAGAATTAAATATTTATACTATTGCTTCTTAGTAAATGAAGGTGTCTCTAAAATTATAACATGTACATTTGTCACATAAAGAAGTAGAAATTAGTATGTAATTAATGTTAAATTTTACAGGTTGATTCTGTTCCAACAGTAATATTTTTTAAAAACGGAGCACAAGTGGATAGAGTTGATGGAGCTGATGTGTCACAGATTACTTCTAAAGTAAAAACTCATAGTTTAGGCAAACCAATCCCTGCAACTATTACTCCTAAACAACCCTTGGAGGAAAGGCTAAAAGCACTCATTAATAGACATAATGTGATGATTTTTATGAAAGGCAATCGTGACACACCTAGATGTGGTTTCAGTAGAACTCTTATACAAATTATTAATGATACTGGGTATGATATGTTACAAATTCTTTCATTTTAATCCCTTTAGTAACCTAGTACTATAACTAGTCTGGCCATAAATACTGTTACATAAAAACATTTAATTTTGCGCAATTTCACATACTTTTTTGTGTTTATTATCAAATTACAATATGACTCTGTCGCATATTATAAAACAAAACTTGAAGCTCAATGCTTACCATTGATATACAGGAATGGTAAATCAATCTTTACAATTAAAGAGAGTCAATCGATCAAAATGCCTTCTGTTACGATACAGGTGAAAGGCGCAGAAATATCCTCTTTACAGATTAAAAAAAAATACGATTGAAGAACACAAAATGATAAAGTGTCTGCTCACAGTTCTAAAGCAACTGCTCAAGTGGTCGGAAAGGTACAATGTGGTCATCCTGCATCAATGATGGTTTGATGGAGCATTTCTTTCCTATTATATTCACAAAATTACATTTTTGTGAAAAAGGAGTGAAAACTTCACCCAAAGTATATTAAGATACAGTCTTGGATCATGTTATAAAATGTCTCAGTTATACACTTTTTAAAATATACCAAGGATTTTCCATCAGAATTCTGCACCTGGTCAAAAGGCGCGAAATACCGAAGCCTGGCTTGAAACCAACATTCCGGATTTTATCAGAGCTGAAGACTAGTCCTCATCTAGCCCAGACCTCAACCCTTTAGACTTCAAATCATGGTCAGTTTTAGAGGACATGGCCTGCTCTAAACGACACGGCGACATTAAGTCTTAAAAAGCAAGCAATGGCGAAAGCAATGGAGCAAGTAATGGCGAAATTTTCCTTGGATACAGTGCGTAAATTCGTAGGTTTGTGGCCAGACAGAGTAAAGTCCTGTATAAAAGCCATAGGTGGCCATTTTGAGTAGATTTTTTTTTTTTGCTGAGACTAATAAATACGCAGGTACCAATTTTAGTGTTATTACATTACTTCATAAATAAAAATGCATTTTCATTTGTAACAAAACTTATGGCTGGACTAGGTTTAATATGTATAGTTCATTACATTGCTTTATTAAGGCAAAGCACAATTTTCAGCATGTTAGGTGCAGTTGAAAAGTTTCTATAAGTCCAAAAAATATTAACAATCATGGAACCAATAAACCTCCGCTAACTCTTTCATATATGCTCTTTGTTTGTATTACAATATGATTTGCAACGATAGTTCAATCATCGATTCAAACCAGAAATTTGGTCTTATTTTTATTTATTTAATAGTATTTAACAATTTTAAGTCTTAATTTTTTTTAGTAACATCTTAAATGTATGCATATTAATGAAATCTTATTCTTAAAAAATAAATTGGATTGAATTTATACATAATTATTAACTTAACTATGATTTTTTTTTTTTTACCAAGATATTAAATTGGTTAATTTTACTTTCAGGGTACAATATGATACTTTCGATATTCTAACCGATGAAGAAGTACGTCAAGGATTAAAAGAATACTCTGATTGGCCAACATATCCCCAGTTATATGTGAAAGGAGAATTAATTGGAGGGTTGGATATAATTAAAGAAATGCAAGCTAATGGTGAATTAGAGTCAACATTGAAAGCATAAGTTTGCTATGTATTTAAAATAATTTTTATTCAGTTGAATAAAAAATGTGGGTTTAAAATATAAATAAACGATTTTTTAATTCTAGCCTTAACGAAAAATTAACTATTTTCAATACAGTAATAAATAGATACAAAATACCACAGTAAACTGAGACGAAAAAAATACATATTTACAGACATGTAAATTGTCTTTCCGATTTCGATTATTAGTAGTAGGTTAATAAGACTGCGTTAACAATATACCAAATATCGTTACCAATGCAAATTTAGATAAAATAAGTTTGTATTGTACAATCACCTCTTAAACTATAGTTTTAAATAGTAGTCATTATATTACATTGATTTAATTGCTTTGGATATGATCTCTATCATAATTCTTGAGATATTCCCATTTTTCATTTTTTTTTAAAAGAAAATTGTGATATAACAATCTTATTAAGTATAAATTAGTCTAATTTATGTACTTTCTATTTTTGATTTTCGACTAAAGTTTTATGTCATAAACGACAGTGTCATTTTTTATATCGAAATGATTTGGCTGTAAGGAGAAATCCAAAGCCATTTACTTATAATTTAAAAAAGTATTGTTATAAAACTTCGTACAAAAAAGTACATCAGCTATTTGTATTAGGAGATTGTAAATATTTTGTGACGTACACAATTGACACATTACTTTTAAAGTTAGTTAACATTATAAAGTTGTTAGTAAACATTACGATATTTAATATAAGGAAAAGATGGATAAATATAATTCTCTTCGCACAGGTATTTTATCACAAACATAGTTTCGTACGAAAATGAATAAGATTTCAGGAACATATTACAAACTAGTTCTTTTTATTATCTTATCATAGTTTTACGTAACTTCTTTAAACATTCCAGAAATGTTAAGCAAAGCAAGAACCGCAGGTGATGGCATGGAAGCGGTTGATTCCATTACAGAAAATAAGCTGAAAATTGATTCTAAAAGTAACGTGTCGAATAATACCAATGAACGTCAATTGCCTGGTCGTTTAATACAAGTATACCCGTCTAAAATTATCACTTCAGACAAAAAAAGCTCCCATGTTTACTCAAAAAACCCAAAGTTTGTTCCTTATGAACCTTATCCTTGTGCAGTTAAACCAATTACCCAAGAAATTACTAAAAACACCAAAAGGTCCAAAAATAATATGGATATTAACACATTAATTTCTCAAATGTCTCAAATGGATACTAATTTGAATGAGTTTAAGCCAAGACCAAAGCTAGCATTTACAGGTGATAAATCTATAATAGATGAAAAAGATAATGTACACAATGATCTGAAGAAAAAACTTGAGGATGTGTCTAGGGAAAATGAATCATTGAAAGAGCAGTTAAAGCAACAAGTTCAGGTATTTAACTTGTCAAATATGGGTGCAAATAAGAGTTGATAAAACATAAATAAATAAAATTGGGAGTGTATGGTCATAATTAAAAAGTATATACTTTTATTACTTTTATTTTGAACATGTTACTAACAATCAATCAATTTGGAATAATTAAAAATATAGTGTATATGTTTTTATTGAACTTAGAAATTATTAAACCAATTTCTTTAGAAATTTCAATGGCAGATTGCAAATGATGAATACTGACTACTTTTTCCTTAAAAAAATAAATTTCGAAAAAGTCAAAACTCACAAAATTACATATAATGTCTTATTTAATAACCATCTTGTGTTTGTACAAAGTGAGATATATTTAAAGATTCTTTTGGAACCTAGAAGCAGTAACAATACAATATATACAGGTAGCACCATACCCATGGGGTTCACTAAGTAATAATAAAAAATCTTACTATAAATGTAACAAAGAGAAATCATTATAAAAATGTAATGAATGAATGTTTGTTTCTGTTTCATTAAATTTATTTGGATGTTAATAATGAATATGCTTTTTTAATTTTACACAACATCTTCCCTACTAAAACATGCTTTTTATACTTGAGAAACCTCCCCCAGACATTAATTTTAAATAGTCTTAGTTATATTTAGTGAAATTAATTAGAGATAAGAACGGGAAGTAATCCAATATTTTAAAAGATGTATTTAGGATGTGTGGAAACAAATAATATTTTCTACTTCTTAAACAATGTTTTATTAATTTATGACTGGTCTCAGCACTTGATTTCAGAAGTGATGTTATACATATTAACAAACCTGTGCTTAAGCTTTTTATTACTCTAAATAATGATCTTATTGATTTATTATAAATTTTCAGGTGAATAAAGAACTCAAAACCATGTTGGTTGCCTCAATGGGAGAGGATCTTGAAACTCAAGTACACACACTCAATGAAGATAAAAAACATTTAGCAAATGCTTTACTCAGTTCAGCACAACACCTTTCTACACATCAGGTATGTGTAAAAAATAAAATTCTTTTTTGAACACATACTATTAGAAACACAAATCTGTAATATAGTGTCTTCTAAACATGGCATTCTTGTTTTTAAATTGACTGGTCAGGTCAGGAAACGATACTTAATTTTTTATATCTTGTGTTCAATTTTGCATTAAAACATCCTCATGAGTATAATATTTGTGTTATGTAAATATATTATAATCATTTGCAGGAACAAACTGAATGGCTTGCTGGACAATGTGAGGTATGGAGGAGTAAATTTCTTGCTAGCAGGTAGAGTATAGTAGTATCATATAATTTTAATTGAAATGTTGCAAATTGAATGGATTTACTTTTTGTCCATAGTTTAATGGTGGAAGAACTCGCTAATTGTAAAAAAATATTTACTGAAAAGACAGTTAAGCTACAACAAGCAATAAAGCAATTATTGGATGAAAGATATAGAGCAAGGGATATGATGCTCTGTACATACCGAAATTTATACAGCCTGCACGAAAAGTGGCTAGAAAATATAGCAATATCAGATTATATGGGCAACAATAAAATTTCCAATAGACCCATAGGAAACTTAAACTTTTCAGCTTCTTTGCCACATTCATCAAATATTTTAGAAATGGCATCAGTTAATTTGAAATTGTCTGAGAATGTCAGTAGCTCTGTTGAAAAGCAAGATATTAGCCATTTCAATATATTACCGTCAGCCACTGAAGCTGAATCATATGCAGAAAATGTAAGTATCGTTATTTAATCCTAGGGTATAGATAACTGATGAGCACAATGATCTGTGTACATGTAATTAATACGATTTGTGATTAGAAAATTGAAAAAGATTTTATGAGACTGCCAAGACCATCTTTTACCAAATGACAAATTAATAATGTTTTAGAAAATCCAGCAGATTTGACACGTCGGAAACAACAGCGAGATATTCGCAAGGTTCAGTTTTGTAAAGCGTAATCTTAGTCTATCGCAATCGGTGCATTGTGCGAGAGAGAGAACGCTCTACAAAATCGAACCCAGCCGATCTTCGCCGTATGTCTTATTCTTTTGCCTGATGTGCCAAATCAAATGACGAGTACAGTAAATTTGCCATTCGTTAATCACAAAGTTTCTACCAATAAAGTTTTCCTTATAGAAAACAAAGCTTTACGCCTAGATTTTAACTGGTTAACTGTGTCGTTATAAAAGTTTTTATTCGTTAATTTTTTATCAAAACTTGAAAATTTTGCCAATGAGGGATATAGCTCTTTAAAACATTTAGCTGGTATAATAAGATTAATTATATTATTAATTAATAATAAATGTAATACCTTTCAAGGTAATGGCCATACCAGTGGAAGTTATAAAGGATAATGAGGAACCCGTGATTGCACTCGTGAGCCACGCTTACAACAACAGCTCTAACATTTCACCGCCGATTGCTTCTTGCGTACACTGCAATGGAAAAGTGCAATTGTTATAATCGACAAGAATAGCACATATCTCTGATTTCTATTTCCAGTTTTCTTTTTAATGATACAGTATGGTAAAGTGTGCACCTGACCATAATAATGTGGTGCTATTTAAGTTGCTAACACAACATCGCATTATACTCTTTGTCTTAAAACAAACTGTTAAGTATCGCTTTACCTTAGTAATATTATAAGCTACAATGTCCTTCTAACTGGAACACAGGAAAATCTGCACACTTATTCTTGGCAGTATAAAGAGATGTAGGGGTGATATCCATCTAAAACGTTTTTGGCAAGACTATCCACCAGACATAATTTTGTAATCATACAATATTCATACAATTGAATATATTCTTATGCAATTTGCGCTGTACCTTGATATCTATGTCACTTATAATGTATACTATTTGTACTGCCTCTATGGCGCAGTGGTTTACAGCATACTTTGTGATACGGAGAACTTAGGATTTCCGGGCCACATTAATTAAGTTCGGATGATGCTAAAATTTTCCACTTGACTAGCTACCACACTCAATGTCAATCTGCCGCCATAATAGTATTACTGTATCCCGGCAATCATACATGTCAGAGCCATGGTATTTTAGGCGTGCACGCTTTAACATCTACGGCGTCAGTGTCACTTAACATAAGGTGAAATTGAAGTTAAGTGTCAGCTTATTGCCGATAGAACAACTTCTACCTGTAAATCTCCCTTATGTGAACATTGTACGGCTTATACCCATCCGTCGAGTTAGTTGATCCATTAGAGACCAATTTTTGTGACGTAATTTACTTTGTCTTGATGTATTCTGTTCATTAATTATGAAACATAATTAGTAAATTATGGTTCATAATTAATTCTTGTCTATGAAAATCCTGCTTGATTCAGGATATCTAAGTAAAAAAGAAAGACGTGTCTGACTTCGCCGGATGTCCAAATCTGTATTTAAAGTTTTCAATTCTGGTATATTGTCCTAATCTATATGCGATAGAAAAAAATTGCACAGTTATGGCAAACTAATATTTTATTACATACCTGGTTGTACATGAATTTTTAGGGACTTTTTCAGCAGTAGCTTAACCACACAATTTTTCTTTTTTGTTTATGTTAATAAAGGTACTTTTGATATTTAGAAATGCACATCGACTGTCCCGGACTTTTTTTTAATTGTGACTACATTTTCTTAGGAAAATTTTAGCTACGTACTTACGAATACTATCCCATTTGTAAAATATTATTAAATAATTAACAACAACACAAACAAGTTTTTCATATCAATCTTTATTAATAATTAAGTGATATTAAGATTTGTTATAATAGGGAGGGGAATGGTATTTTGTAAGGAAATTATTTCTGTGAAATTCAACATCTTTTTGAAAGTTATTTTAAAATGTAAAAAGTATAGTGTGGTTACACTATCCTTCTTAGAAAAACGTTATATACTGATAACGTGAGTGATTCCCCATTATGTCAATAACAATCATCCGATAAAAAATTTGGTTATCATTAGATATATGGGTGAAATTTGAACCATTTGTTGTGACATTAGTTAATCCAAATTAAAATGGTACTAAGGATTTTTGTGTTAGGTAAGTACTTATCTATTATTCTAAAAAATAAGTCTCCACTTATAATTTATAATTTAAAGATTTCGATTCTTTATACAAATTATTCAATAATAATACTTGTATTAAATAGTGGTTGTGTGAAATAGATAACATAACTATAGTTCAATGTGATTGCCTCTGATAATAAAATTAAGTATAATTATTTTATATTTATAGAAACGAAAATTATCGCTAGTATTATCACAGTTCATTTTATAGGTCATATGTAATAAA
This sequence comes from Pharmacophagus antenor, assembly GCA_018245475.1. Classification (NCBI taxonomy): domain Eukaryota; kingdom Metazoa; phylum Arthropoda; class Insecta; order Lepidoptera; family Papilionidae; genus Pharmacophagus; species Pharmacophagus antenor. The sequence goes on along the minus strand of DWQX01000191.1, from coordinate 32,705 downwards.
TCTTTTGATAAATTTACAAAATTATTAAAACATATATTAAAATTTAATTCTGATGCAATTTATGTGAAACATTGTTGTGCAGTTATTGCAATGACCAAAGTGTATCTGAAATTTTTGCCACGTGTTTGTCTATCTGAAAAAAATAGCCAAATGACTATAATTCATCGTTTGTATATTGTTGAAAATCGCGCTGTATAAAAATTTTAAGTTTGGGGGTAAAATTTGATTTAATTTTGTATTTCCCAAATAATATTTATATTTACTTTAATTTCGTTATCATAATTTAAATAATTTTGTGCTGCTTTGACCATTATTATTATCAATATATTTTTAAGAACGCAACAAAACCATAAAAAACATAGTGAACAGCACAATAAATACTGGCCGATGCTTTAAATTGTTACAGAAAACTTAATTCTTTTGATGAATTATGCACACAATGAGGAAAGGTATATAAAAATGTTTAATGAAAAAGAAATATCGATTTTAAATAAATGTAATTAAAAAAAACTTTAACAATGATTATGTAAATATATTTGTGTACAAATAAATATTTGCGTTTGTATTACAATACGCTTTTATTACATATTTTCTGTAGAGCATTTGTTTACCACTATAGGTGTATGCGTTTGTAATAATGCATCATTTCGTTGCCGGTGTAATTGTAAGCGAGATAATCTTTAACGGAAATGTATTTGGCGCCACCGAACCAGTCGACCATCGCAATTTGAGCGATTTTCATTTTTGCCACGAACCAATTGTGATCTGTAATAGAATAGATAAATCTTATATAGGCACAAAATTTTTGAAATCGTTAATAAAAAATTTTCTGAGAATTCCCGTAAAATATACTTTTTCACGATTTTAAGATTTATGAAAAAAGACAAAAATAGTTTCAACAGAAATTATGAACTTTACATAATAACTTAACCCTTATTTTAAACTAAAGGATAGATTTACTCTTTATTATAAAAACGAAATCTGTCAAAACTGCACAAAATAAAAAAAATAACAATATCAAAATATACGATCCCTGTTTGCCATGCTTATGGATTAAAATAAATTTTTGTGTCCAATTTTGAAGTAAGCTCTTGTTTATGAAAAAAAAACATTAAATATTTAAAATTGGCCCACTCTTTACTAAGTCGTGTCTAAATAAAAAAAAATTGTCTCTTAAAATGTATTATACATGTGAACACGATTTATTTTTATTATGAAAAATAATCAACAGTCAAATAAAGGACAGACAGCGTCGTACGTTATAGAGAAAACAAAACAATGTTTTAATGTAAACTTATTTCTACCAATAACAAGTAAACAGGTATAAGATATGAGGTACAAACCTGCCGGGAAATGAGCCATAGCCGGATGTCTTTCGAACAAGGCGGCTTTGGCAAACGTATACTCCGAGGTGTCCTCTTTGACCTGTGAACAAAAAGCAAACGTATACACCCGTCATTCACCGTACACAATGTAAGCTGGATTAGACAGTATTCTTTAAAATCAGCAAAATCTTTAAAAAATGCAACATGTATTTATCGATTTAACAAAGTGTAGTCAAATTTTATAAATGTCAAAATACTACAAAAAACTTGATGATTAATATGTATGGAAAAAAAACAGGAAGTTAGAACAGAAATTATAAGAGCAAAATCAATCTTTACTGTTTTCCGTAGCTTATTAATATTTATTTAATTTTATGATATAAAAAACGAGATATAGTCTGTAACAAAAACAGAATCATTAAAGTTGTCCGGGTTAACAACAAACGTTAATAGGAGTAAAATCAATCTGCTATTTTCCCTTTCATAAGGCTAATTGTTTTATTTCTTTGAGACCAACGTTAAAAGAATAATAATTGAAAATATGTTTTCAATTATTAATTAAGGAGGATTTGTCTCTTTCTTATAGATTTAAAACTCTGTATTGAAAAGATTTTTATTGATAACAACAAGGGATTATTATACGTAGATAATAACTGAAGAGCGTAATTGTTAGCGTTGCAAAAATATTCATTATTATTATTATCATTAGCAATACCACGATAACTAATTAGATAAGAGCGACGTGAGATAACTCGTGTAAAGATCGCGAAACGTGAATAGCTTATGTGATAACTTTGGCTTATCTACTTTGTTAATACATACTCCATCGAAGTTTTTTTTTTATAATTTATTGCGAAATAACAGCAATGTTCACACAGTGCTGCAGTTGCATGTTAACTGAGTTCATCGTTACAATAAGCCATCGTCTTAATAGGAATTAGAAAGAAAATATTTTTCAGATTTAATGTAACTTGAAGATCCATTTCCGGTGTGATTTTATAGGTAAAATTTAAAACGAGGAAAATGGTAAAGACCTTGTATAAATCTAACAGGCCACACAGAGTTCCTCATAAGTAAGTTTTACAAAGCTGAAAGTATTTGACAATATATTGATAATTTACGATAAAAATAAAATATAATGTTACCTTCTTCATTTTTCCTGATAGCATTAGCCTGGTGCACCGTGGGTCTTCAGGGTCCCAGTCGCGGCTCTCGCAATATTTGGTCTCCTCTAAGGATACAAGGACTGTAGCACGCGTGTTTTTCTATTAAAAAAAGAAATAACGAATGACGGTAAAATACATTTTTAGGCGTCGAGCATAAAACTTTCTCTCAAGCATTTATTTACAGGTACAGTAATCGCGGTTATTATTTTGAAAATGTGGTATTGTTAAAATTTTCACAGGACTCTAGAAAGTAATCAATTTACATTTAGAACAGTGGGCAAAATTGGTTTAAGAAATATATTTTTTTTTACGGACGAACAGAACTCTCTTCTTACGGAGCCTGTCTTTAACAATGACTTGCGAAAATGTTTAAACCCTCCTGCATGGCGATTAACATATACGTCGCGGCGCACATGCCATGCGGGATCCAACGAAGGAGTTATGCCGGCCTAATATCGGCTAAAACCACATTGTTGTTTCCAGTCTTCTGCGGAAACGATTTTGAAGCCGTAGTTCCGAAGTGGTATATAATCTAGTAGTGACCCTCACCGTTAGATCCCGTGCGGTAAAGTCCAATGGGGACATGTAGAAGTACGGCATACCGGTGGAGTTAGCTAGAGAACCGTCCACTATGGATTTTACATTGGTAAAAGGAAAACCTTGAATAGCCGGTTGTGTTGATAGTGTAGCAATTGATGCCCAATCTGCAAACGAACATAATTTCTACGTATAAAGTATGTCATTATATTTATGGAATGTATCCCACATTACGCTTTTAGTCAAGTTTATTAGACGTCTGTTAAACGTAAAAATTAAATTTGGTATCTTTATTCTATGGTAAGTATATTTTAAGTTAAACATTAAATACATTTATTTGCTTGATTGTTCCGAAAAGGTAAAGAAATGTTGACAAATGCATTTAAAATTCCTATTATAGTGAATAAATAGGCATTATTATATTTATGAAAGGTGTACAATTATAAAACGAAACACTGCAACGTCAGAGTTCACACTCGGCGGATATCGTACACTGTTGCGATACAAATATTTGTATTGTCGAACAAGTCTAAATGACTTGTTTTGTTAACACTAGATTTATCGGAACCGTTTCACTTTGACGGACCAAATATGAATAAAAAATTCTGTATACTAATAAGCGTTTAACTTTTTTATTTTTTTAAACCGTCTGTGGCAACATTGTTCTATACATTTTGATGCAAAAAAAGGAAAAATAAGAATACAATAATGCACAAAAGTACTACAGACACGAAGAGAAAATCATAAAAATCAAGTCATGAACAAGGCGGTTTAACACGGTCAACAATAATTATAAATATTTTACCACAGTTGTGCATAACGTATCGAGCCATTTCGATCAATTTAGTATGATCTGGAGGAGGGCCCGATGAGCTCTTGTAGCGGTTAGACCTCCGAGAAGATACTTCATTATCCCTGTCTAGATGTCTCTGTATATATTCTTCAGATGACCAAGACTTTGTTTCACTTTGCAAACAAAGGAGACATAACATTGCCGTATAGAATATCCACTTCATTATAACTTATTTTAATTATCCTGAAACAAGAAGTTTCCTCAATAAAGTTATAATTTCAACGATTCTTTAATAGACTGGTCCCTTGATTGTCTATAAATTAAAAATTATGTGTGATTTGGAAGATGATTCATTTTAAATCTAAATTATACATAATTGTAGAATAATGTTCTAATTAAAAACTACCAAAACTTATGTGACCCCTATTATATATCCTACTTTGAACTTTCCGTAACTAAACAATTCATATTAAGACCACTTGTTGGTGTTTGGTGCAATTCCGATTTTTTATAAACAACGTATTTCCGAAATTTATGAAAAAAAAATTAACAAAGATCCCTGTTTTTTTTCTTTAATGTTACTTATTACATAAAATGCACGCAATCCTGTCCTACGCTGACATAACAAGCCGTATTCACTTTTTTTTATACGCACTTTTAAAAATCGTCGTTATTATCGCCTTTGTGTTCATTACAATGAGCAATAAATTTTATTTTCTTTATTTGCGATATTTCCTGTTTTTACGTTTTTCATTAACGTAACTCTACTATAGTTACAATACTTAGCCGTGGATTTAAAATACATTGATAACTAAATTTATTAGTATGAAAGTAAATAATAAATGAGTTTATAATATACCCGTGATTAGATTCCTGGATACAGTAGTTCACAAAAGACAGTGTGGAAAGTGAAGATTATTTTTCCGGACGTAACCACCTGAGAATGTGGAATTTATTTTATTTGAGCAAGATAGTACAACGTACTTGGAGACTTTTAAGTTATGGAATATATCGCTAGTGTGCCTTTTGACACAAAGGCTTCGATCTACACATTGTATATCAAACATATTGAAACGTTTAGGTCATAACATCCGTTTGAAGATGCGATCATTAAACAGTCACACGGTCATATTACGTAGCAGTAAACTGGAATTTGTCTAAATTAATTTATGCCTTTCATGGCTGACATTCACATCATCGATCTTAATGCTGGAAACGCTAAATCAGCAATTTTTAAATTATGTATCAAAGGTTACATACACGGTATTATCATTTAACAACGAAACAACTGAAATGGGAGACGCTTAGAGGTTTTTTTTTGCAGTACAGGTCACGTTCATCAACATTCTAAGTAATTTTGTTATCACCTACATTCAATTAGGTACAACTTTTGAGGTGATTTTAAAAAACCGGACCACAGTTTATTACTTTTTCGTAAAAGTACAACCTTCAGATAATTTTGCATCAAAGGTAAACAACTTTCAAGTAATGCGGTGAAAAAGATTCTCACAGAATATTATCATGAAAAGTTCGCAATATTAATTGCATATCCTAAAGCCCTACGTTGAAAACTCGATTAAAAGTTCACCAATCCACTAATTAATAATTCCACATATTTTATGAATTTGTTGAGGTTTTTTAAACGTTATTAAAATATATTATGTGGCAAAACATTGATAAAAACTTTAATTTAAAGTTACGCAAATAAAGTTTAGAGAAATTAATAACATATGTAAAACTTCGTACTATAAAATTTAAGGTATTTTTTTTTTAATTGCAAACAAATCACTATAATGATTTTATCGCTTAAGGTTTCCCCAATACAATAACATAAAAAGTTTAAAATTATATTACGTTGTTTTCATTTTACCTAACAACGCTCTGTTCTATTATTATTTAAATGTTACCTTAAAACTACGTACTTAAATTCACAGACGGAATAAAAATAAACACAAATCACTGCCAATATAAGTTGGCAAATAAACGTTACATGTGTGAAGCACGGTGACAAGACAAAATTGAACTAAACGCGGTTTTCTAGACGGAAGTGAAAATTAAACAGTACCGCGCATGAAATAAAACAAATGAGTCAATGTCAAAAAGTGTTTGTCATTATTTTTTTTTAATTCATTTCTTTGGCATGACTACTAGTTTTTGTTTAAAAATTGTAATATTCATTATAAATTTAATTGGCACTGAAAATTAATATCTATTTACTATCGCATATAATCAATAATTAAAAACATAATAGTTCAGAAATATGTATTACTGTGCTTAAAATATTAGCCCGCAGAAGCTATGTTATCTGTAGTACTGTAGTAACGAGGAAAGGCTTGAAGATATTTGTATTTACAAATATTTTTTATATTGAAATAAAAATTTGTGGTAAGTATTAAATAATACAAAATAAGTGTCGTAATATTTATTCAAAATTTTTTAGTTTGAATCTTAACGTTGCTGTGTACTCTTCGCTATCTGTTCTTTCAGCATAAGAATACTAGCGCGTTGCTCAGGCGGTAGCAAAGCGATTTGTTCGTCCGACAATTGCAATACTTGCATTATTAGAGCGGCCTGTAAAAGAATCATTACTTCTTAACCAAAACATAAAACTGACGATAAATAGAAACCGAAATAAATCTAGTTTTAACATAAATTAATATTTCTCATCTTTCTACTAGGATCTTTCTTTTCTAAAAGGTTTTATAGAGCCATCTAAGTATAGTTTTACCAAGAATAAGTATTTAGTGAACAATTATGCATAATTATACATTAAAAAAAAAGACAAAGGCGAAAAATTGAGAGATTTTATCACCTATTAAAAATATCTTTTTATTCCATTTACTAGATCATATGGAAGGTAAATATTTATTTATTTAAACTTGCATAGTATAATAGTACAGAAAGTCAAATATATTTCTTAAAGCATTCTCTTTAGGATATTCTTTTGTTTATTGAAAATAAATAAAAAAGATTGGTACAAAATATAAACACAAAAAAAAATTAAAAAAAAAATATTCAGAAATGAACACTGTATTTAAAATATAAAGAATATGTACAAACACATATAAAACCAATATATGTATTCGAATACATCCTTTATATTTAGAAATAATGATTCCTGGGCATATGCTTAAATTTTAAAGGCACCTACAAGGTGCTATTACTTTTAATACGTCAGCGGTCTCGCTCGCCGACGAGCGGGACGGAGACAAAACTTGCACACCGCGTACACTAGATAAACCCGAATACCCGGGCGATTCTCGCCCCCGCGTATTGCGTCACAGGCGAACGATAGTCGCGGTTAGGGCCCGCGCCCCGACTTCGACTATCACGTAGTCGTAACTTGACAGGCTAAGCTAGCTTCTCTGGCCAGAGTAATGTAGTGGGTGTGATTCCGAATCAACGGATCCGTGAGCCAGTTTAAATGAAGCTATAATAGTCGTCAAAAAGGCTTACAGCGCAAACTTCACCGAACCCAGCTGCAACAGCAGTACTTCTAATAATTATTTAGTTCATAGTAATATATTAAGAACGTTAACAATATCAAAATTTCGAATTACCTTTTCCTGATCTGAAGCACCAGACGGTATGCCCTGAATAGTCCGAGCCTGCGCTACGCTCGGCATTCCGGGCGGCATTTGTTCTAAAATCACGCAGTGATGTTTCATACGTAGTTAAAATAAATATCCATTAATTACATACAATGAGTATCAATAATGTATAGTAATGTTATAAAAAGAACACTCTTGAAGGTAATGAAAATTATTAGGTTACTAATATGGACACACATTAATGTAATAACATTGTTTGAATATCTTACGAGGTGGCATCTTGGGTTGAGTGCGCGGATCGTTTGGCCGTACCCGGGGGTCGGAGTTAAAACCTTGCGTATTAGCAAGACGAGGATCACGGGGAAACATACTGAAAACATATTGCATCGTTGAATGAAATATAATAAGAGAAATAAATAAATAAGGATAATTAAATCACTATCAAGAGATGAAAAATGTGTAAAGAACAACTGGATTTTATGATTTTGACTGGTTCCTAAGAACTAGTTAAAACTATGGAATCAAATGTTCTATATGTATTAAGTTTCTTTACAGAATATTCTCATTTTCGATGTTATGTTCAAATATTACCCGAATTGGCTTTGCCCGTCAAGCGATTTTTTTACTCATCATCATCAAATATCATTGTAATTTTTTTTTCTTGGTTTTAACAAATTTGTTGCTTGAATGTTACAGTAATAAATAAGATTTTTTAAGCAATACAAAAACCAAGCTTATTTTAGCAAACACTATAGAAAAATAAAAAGTAAGGGAATGATTATTAAAAAAAGGGAAGACATATCAATACATTTAAAATCATAGATAAATGTGGGAAAGAATTGCAGGAATCATTTTGAATGACTTACACTTCACGGTTTTCCACAGTAACGGGTGGACTTGGAAAAAAATTGCTTTCATTATGTTTACATACTAACACATTAATAAGTTTTATGAAGGTGACATTCCAAATAATTAATACCGTAGGTGCACAATGTAAGCAGTTAGTTGCTTTTCAATGTTAATCATTTTTAATAAAACGAAGATTTCTTATTAAATTCGAGCTTCAAATTTTGCTCAACTTATATATTAAGCGACAACGCGTAAGACAATTTATTATGGCAAGTACCCATATAATTACTGTTTATAAGCAGGAGAAATAGGCACTGTGATGTGTATTAGTTAATCAATAGACCATTCAACATTCTTTTTTCTCATAACTACTTATGAAAGTTGATGACTGGTTACAAACATATACATACATATATAATGCTATTAGATTGTTTTAATTAGATTATATACTTGTCCTGCGGCAACGGAGGCGGAACAGGATGAGGTACGGGAGGCAGGCTGCGCATATCTTGGTCCAGCAGCGGTGGCACAACGGCACGGGTACTGCGTAAATCCACATCGACCATCGTTGCTCGAGCTACAGTAACAAATATAACATATCTTGACAGATAAATAAAATTTCATTCTCTTTCTGTAATGTCTCTTTGTAATGTTTACTGAAAATTAAGTATATGATGTTTTCTTGCTCCCAAAAAAGGGCATGAAGAAACATTTCTTTCGTTTAATTTGTACAATTTTATCAACAGAAATTTTTGGGAATATACTTAGAAGCAAATTAAATTTAATTTATATTATATAATATCTTTAGTGACTGTCATCTCTAAGCATTAATAAATTTAAATTTTCTAACAAGATTATAAGTTAATAGTAAAAGCAATACAGAGAGATATAGCAATGTGAAGGATTACATAGTTAACTAAAAAATATCTCTAGCAATTTACCAGTATCTCTCTTCCTTGCTATATATCCAAAATGGTAGTGGGGTCAGCTTTCTATGTCTTACCTTTCCACTTTGCTCTGTCCCGCGATTTCGTCATCAGTAATGTGGCACTCACGCATGTTCTTTTGCACTACATCTTTCCACCTTGTTTTCAGCCCACCCCCGCGTCTGCGCCCGGGGAGAGAAAGTTACAATGCCAAATTGCCGATGTAGCCAGGTGGCCTCCTTAGTACGTGACCATACCATTGCAGCCTACTTTCCTACATCTTGTCAGCGATGTCGCTCGCTCAAACCAAGGCTACATAGCACGTATTCTTTGCGGATTTTATCGAGCCTGATTACGCCGCACATCCCGCGCAACTACTTCATTTCAGTAACTTAGATGGTAGGCATGTTCTTTTAAGTTAAAGCCCACGTCTCGCTGTCGTACATAAGGACTGGTATTATAATGGTCTCATATAACTAACCCTTGAATTTGAGAGGCATCCCTTTATCGCGACAGACACGTCACTTCGCGTCATTATAAATACGCGGAGGTTATTCCATGTTCGACGTTGCATTCTATATTTTCAGAGCTGTACTACATCATACTACTCATATACTTTGTTGTACTTTATTGAACACAGATGTTGACTAATTGTCCGGTGATAGGAATCGGTCTGTTATTTTCCGTGTCATTAAAAGCGATATACTGGATTTTTGTAACACAGCACCAGGTCACTGCTTTGTAACTGTTGTTCCCACGACAAAGCTGTAACTCTATACGGCTTTCGGAGCTGATAGCAATATCGTTCGCGTAGATGAAGGTACACGCGGCTGAAGCCTGCGCTGCCTGTGATTGAAAACCAAACAAAACAGATAGGGATTCAGAACCTTGATGCACGCCTTCTGTGACCGGTATTGGTTTCGTCTCACCCATCACAGTCCATATCATGGACCTGGAACCCTTACACATTTCGACTATGATGTTGACATAATGTTTTAGGGCTTTCTTCTTACGAAGGCTCCACCAGATCGTGTCTCTTGGAACTCGATCAAATGTCTTTTCCATATCCAAGAAATCGACATAATGGCCGGCCTTTTGCGCGGTTTTCCTCAGCAATTATGTTCAGAGCGAACAAGGGGTCGATGGTAGATACGCCCGGTACAAAGCCACAGATATTTTTTGACAAAGAGCAATCAGATCTTAAGCGACTGTCAATAACTCGTTCATATAGATTCATAGTGCGGCTTAGAAGCTTGGTCGCGCGATAGTTATTGTGTTCGTATTTGCTACCTTTACCCTCATACATAGACTATTGTGCTCAACCTCCACGCCTCTGGCATATTAGAGAAGAGCAACAAACGATTGAAAACTGTGTAAGCAACATGATTCCAAGTTCGTATAAACATTTCCAGTCTCCGCTGGAATTCTGTCAGGTCCGATGGCTTTCTTGTTGAACATCTTTTCAAGGCTACTTTTACCTCGATAGGATGTATTGGAAATACAATTCCAACATTTTTAGTTCCTTCTGGAAGCTTTATACCATGCAGATCTGGATTTAATAACTGCTGACAATGTTGAAGCCAAGCTGTTGATATATTTTTTTCATTATAGAACAAGTCCCCATTTGGACCTATGACGGTTTTACACCTTACAGGAACCCTAGGGATCCAACAACCATGCCTCTCAAAATAAATACATTTCTGATATTCCTTGGTATTCAATTGCGTATGCAGGTTTCTCTGGAAGTTTGCACGCTCAACTGCAATGATTTTCTTAGCCTCTTTCTTAATTTTCTTATAATTTTTAGTTAACTTTTTAAGATACGGTATGGCATTTTATATTTCTTTTGCCCACCACCATTTTTCTCTATTTTTTATTGTTCCTCCTTTTGTACGACCAAGAGTAACATTAGCAGCTTCCACGATAAATTTGTCAAGATTTTCCCATATTGTATCTACGTCGGATTCAGTGTTAACCTCTATCTCGTTTAGCTGTTCACAGCACTCGGGATTTTTGTCGCCTTTTATGTTCCACCATTTGGCAATTTCCGAAATACAGTATTTTTTGTCCTTAGTTATTTTTTAAACAAAATTTCTATCACCACAATACGATGCAGAGAAACGGAATTCTCCTAGAATAACTTTAAATCTCTGCTGTTTAAGTTACTGCCCAACAAAAAAATTGCTTTCGTGGGTACTTGTTGCAGTTGTCCTTTCAGAATTGTCCAGAACGAATCTTTTTAATTTTTACAGTAACCAATCTTGAGATCATAAGAAATAAAATTGAAGATTTCCCCTTCTATGAGCACTTTTAGAAACATTAATCTATCATGAATGTGGTTGCCTTCTGAGATGTTTTTTTAGTTTCTTGTAGATAAACGAAATCTATCTTTCTACGTTTGAAGAATGAGGCCAATTCAAATGTCTTTCCAATTAGTGTTCAAACATTTAAAGTAGCATAGGGAACGTTATGGGTACAACTTGAGACTAACTACTTTAGCCGAGTTCATCTTATACCTTGTAACCCTAGCAGACTATTCGTAAATGTAAGGAGATGTGGCTGCGCATCGTTTTACGACGACGACGTATCTGTGTAATCTTCACTATATATTATAACCTTTCCATTTCACATTAATTTTGTACTTTTTTACTATAGCGCCGATTGCCATCTGACGCACAATACCTACTCACTCACTTAATACAAGAAAAACTCCGGGATATAGGATAATTTATCGCAACATAAACATAAAACATAAACGTTATCCCGCCAGAAAGGTCGCCGGTCGGCAGTCTCGTCTCTTGGTCAACAGGTTGTACCACGTCTAGGTGAGGTTGAAATTAGGAATGGCAAAGTTATTGTTTCTATACTCCTTACATCTCCCAGCAATTACCAGTATAATAAGAAAAATGTATGGTACTTACGGACAAATTGAGTTGGTGGTGGAACTGGGTTATTTAACAGAGGTGGTGGTGCTGGAAAATATATTAAAAATGAAAATTTTTGTTTAAATATCCCACAATAAATCTTTAAGCTAAATGTTTCGATACATTTAAGATTTTGATAAATAATTTATGATGGAAAGGAAATACGTCAATCTATACATTGATTATTAACATATTGCTGATCGGATTTTTTTTTTATAAAAATCAACACGTGCGTTTCTCGTTAATTGAGACTTGCTTAATAATATATACACAAAAGGAATAGTAAATGTAACGAATATAAATGGTAAATTAAAAGTAACAACAATTCCTCAATTACATTTATATTTTTAAAAATACATCAAATATTCCCAGTCAAGAACGTATCGTTTTCAAAGCTCCTCATATGACGTTCCCAGACAACGATGTATAAAACCCATTTAAGACGATATATTTTGAACAGTATATTGAAACTTTTTTGTTTTATTTATGAATTTAATTTTTTTCTCTTTTACTTTACAATCAGTTGGAATGAGTGATAGTTTCACAAATTATTATTAAAAATCTCTACCAATCATTAAGTTTTGATTAATGTAATAAAACTATTACCTTGCTGCTGGTTTGAAGTTATATAATTGTTTGGCATAGAAGGCTTATCACCCGGTTGTAAAACTGGTGGTACAGGATTAGTAGGGTGTAACATGCTCTGGAATACATAAATTAAGTTTTATGGTAATACTGAAAATTCGTAAGTCCTACACTAGTCTTGAATAAAGTGAATTGATTTTTTTATTAACATGATTGGCACTTTCTAATAGTAGTTCAAAAAAGCTTGAACTAACAAACAAAAGCTATTCTATCATACACCACCCTACATAATATTCTAAAGTGACCATGATGGTGGCAATTTAAAATTGATATTTCATTTTTGTAATAACATTAACATGATCATTATTACTTTAGGACTAAACTATTATTAGTATTATTTATTGAAACTCCTCTGAGTTATGTTGTTAGTTACAATTATTAATAATATATTATTAATATTAGTACCATTATTAACAGTAGGTATAAAATTACACTACCTTGTATATTTAGTAATGTAAAGTAGGTGCCTAATGTAAGTTATATTTTAGTTTAGACTAAAAATTATTGATTTTGTAATTTGTTAATATAGATTAATGGTAACATCCTTCAATTGTATACACACACTACCTTGCTATTGTAATATACAAATTTAGTCTTTATTGTAATAATATATTCAAGATGAAATACTTACAACAGCTGTAGCAGGATCAACAATTCTCATAATCACTTGCGCCTGGAGCAGAGCATAAGCTAATTGAGGATTTTGAAGCAGCATATTTCTAGCTTCTGTAGGATTATTCTGAGAAATTGAAATTATACACTTGTAATGTAGTAATGATATTTAGTACATACAATTGGCTATAAAAATATCAGGTGACATTTTGTGGAGGTTCTCCACAACCTGTTACCTTGGTCCATATAATTTACATTTATTTTTTTCATCACAGTTATACAATTTATAAAAATTCAAGGACCAAACGTCATTGTCGCGTAATTATCGTAATACCCTTTATAAAATCTGGTAATAGTATAAAAACTACTTAAAGGTTTGTTTTTTCTTCTTTTCTTTTAATGATTGATATTGTCATCTATATGATATAGTGCACTTAATAACTTAGGACCCTCAAATCAAATATCAAAGAAGAAATCAAAAAAATCCAATTACCTGTTCATAACTAGTGTTGCCTATAATCTGTCTACATATGTATACATTTCACAGATTGTTATGAGATAAGATGAGATGTCTCATAAATCCTACAATATTACTGACAAATTTATCCTTTAAACTAATCATGCAATAATTGATCCACAACATTTCATTGATGATCAATAACAAAATTTCTAAAAAGATGTACATATAAAAACAATAAAAATTAATTTAACAATATTGAAGAAAGTGTGTGATGTTATTCAAAATCAATGTGTGTGCTAATAAGTAATTATGTGTAACCACTTACCTAGTAATTGCCTAGTTTTAAAAATTTTAAATTTTTTAGATTTCTAATATGGAAATGAATAACTATATGGAAATGACTTAATTATAGTATATTATTTGTGTGTTTGTTAAAAGTGACTCATATAGCCACTAATACAGCTTTTAGATATATTACTTCATAAAAGATGTATGAATAGATTGGAAACAAATAATATCTATTACATAGATCTAAAATAGAATAAATAAAAGATTTAAAAAAGTAATACTTGAACACAAAGCTTCATCTGTTTCATCAGCTCGAACATTTGTTCTGGAGGTAAAGTAGCCACTGCTTTACTTATAGCTTCTGGTGCTTTCTCTGGTTCAACTGGATCCCCATATGGATTCTCCACCTATTAATGTATATATACAGATAAGAAATCCAAAGAGCAATGATTACTATATAGAGAAATCAAAATTAGTATATTTTAATAGCAAAACAATGTAATAAAAAATTAATAGCCTTTCATCAACAGGCAGGGAAAAGTTTAAATACAGATTAAATGTAAACTATAAACATCTGTTATTAAATTCAGTATATCTACGATCTTGATAATTTTACAGCTTGAATGCTCTAAAGGTTAACATTGACAAAGACCTAAAGATGGCATTTGTATGTGGATAATAACATCATTAATATAAAGGTAAAATGTTAAGGACATCTTATTTAAATAAATAGAATTTTATATTTACACATATATCACTTACTATATAACGCTTCATTAATAGCATAGCATAATAGAACAATGGAATTAATATACCAATTTAATTCTTACCCTACTCATTTCCATTTGAAACACTTGTATTTGTTAAGAAAAATATTATTAATAAATACCAATGTTAGTTCGTCAGTCAAAATGGCCAGTTGAATAGCAAACTATGATCAGCAAACTTTTCAAAATCAATTTGCAGTGAATGTCATACTCTAAATTATTTTGGTCAGCATCTTAAATATAAAAAACTTCTAACCTACAATAACCATGTTTACTTTGCTGACCAATTTTTAAATCTTGCTAACCGAATAATTATTTTGCTGCTTGACTGTGTATTTGGCAGAAAAATAATAATAAAAGCAGATTGATATTAGTTAATAGTGACCATTTGTTACTTGTTTAATAAAACATTGCATTATATTTTTATCTATCGCCAGCAAAAAATTTATTTGGTATCCTAATATTTTGCTAATTTCCTTTTTTTGTTAATTTAATTTTTTGGAATACCTGTGGCCCCTGCATTAAGGCTTGCATTTCCATTCTTGATTTCTCAGTACAAGCATTATCAACTCTAAGGGATCTACCGCCAATTTCATATCCATTTAAATTTCTCATGGCACTAAGTGCCGTTTCTTGATCTTTATATTCACAGAATCCGTAACCTTTCGGCTTTCCAGTTTCTCTATCAAATACTAATTTAAATGATAAGACAGGTCCTACTTCACTGAATATGTCCTTAAGTTTTTCTTCTGTGGCTTCGTACGGAATATTACCAACTAGAATATTATAAAATTGTAAGACATAAGAAATATAAGAAAAAAGCTTTGAAAATTACAAATAACCAATTGAAATTTACCAAATACAGATCTCATAGATTTATCCATGATACTCTGCTCTTCCTTTTCTTTGCTTTTATCCATTTTTACAATATTTTATTTTCAATATAAGTAACAAATGATAAATATGAAACTTTTTTACGTATTTCAAAAGCCGCTTAAACAAAACGTTATAACTATTTGCACCGATTTTGTCAGTGTCACGTCATTAACAGTAAGACACAGAGTGCGTAAATTAAAAACAGGTATATAACAAAACTAATCATAACGCAATTTTCACCGTAACATAAACTAATTTGAAAATCAGATTAAAATTTAATATGTTTTTAGAAAAAATTATAAAATATTTATATGTACATCTGTATTTGCGGATAATAAAATGTATTACGAGCTACGTTTTATTTTAAATAATAGTAATGTCTATTGTTATCTATTCCAATGTGATCTTTTATTATATCTGGTATAGTGTATCATCTATGATTGAAATTTTTTTAGAAGACCAAAGTGCGTTAAGTTTTCATTATTTATAGCACGGCATATTTTTTTGTTTAACTTTACCTCGTAGATAGTGGTATTGTGATTAACTCCTAGTTCTTGAATATCATAAAGTATATATATATATCTTAACCAACGCTGTTAAAACTAAGAACTATCGGACAGCAGTATTGATTGTGTTTATTGGAATAAAATTAAAATAATGTTATGAAGATTTTGAAACGTTAATCGATTATTTCAAAAGTTTAAAGGAAGCATTCCTTTTAACTACATTGAAAACAACCTCGGAATGAATCTTGATAATTCATCGAGAGAAAATTCTGAAGCTTTAGATTCCATTGGCACTGTTAGCCAAAGAGAAAAAAATTATAGTATGAAGGAGAAAAAGTTATCAACCGCTTCTTTGACAAGTACTGAAGGAGCGCGTCCAAAAGTAGTAACGGTGAAACATCCTGAATCAAATAAGCCTAAACCGACAACTAAGAAGAACAAACCTATTCAAGCTGACTTAGATGTTATCAAAGAGTTTATAAGGTGCCGAGAAGAGGGCGTAAAGCGACTCGATCTTAGTAAATCTAGCATTACCTCTTTACCCCCTAATGTTAGAGACCTTACACACCTGGAAGAATTTTATCTATATGGGAATAAATTAGTAGCCCTTCCTGCAGAATTTGGATGTTTATCCAATTTGCAGACCCTGGCACTGAATGAAAATTCTTTAACTAGTTTACCTGATTCCCTTGCTAATCTAAACTGCCTGAAGGTGTTAGATTTACGACATAATAAATTAAATGATATACCTGAAGTTGTATATAAGTTGACATCACTGACAACATTGTTTCTTAGATTCAATAGAATCAGAGTAGTCTGTGATGGTATAGCAAATCTCACAAACCTAACTATGCTTAGTTTAAGAGAAAATAAGATTAAAGAACTATCATCTGGAATTGGTAAATTGGTTAACTTAGTAACCTTTGATGTTTCTCACAATCATTTAGAACATCTACCTCAAGAAATTGGTTTTTGTGTTAATTTATCTACACTTGATTTGCAACACAATGATTTATTGGATATTCCAGAGACTATAGGAAATTTGCAAGCATTGACTCGTCTTGGTCTTCGTTACAATAGATTAACAGCTATTCCTGCAAGTTTGAGCAACTGTCTTCGTATGGATGAATTTAATGTAGAAGGCAACTCAATCTCTCAGCTCCCTGAAGGACTTCTTGCAAGTCTTATTGAATTAACCAGCATTACTCTCTCTAGGAATTCTTTTATGAGTTACCCTTCAGGAGGGCCTGCTCAATTCACAAACACATTTTCTTTAAATTTAGAGCACAATCAAATTGACAAAATTCCATATGGCATTTTTTCTAGAGCCAAAAATCTAACAAAACTTAACATGAAAGAAAACTTGCTTACTGCTTTTCCACTTGACCTAGGCACCTGGATTAACATGGTTGAGCTCAATTTAGGTACTAATCAATTAATTAAAATACCTGATGATATCCAATGCCTTCAGAACTTAGAGGTATTAATTTTGTCTAATAATTTGTTGAAACGTATTCCACCTTGTATTGGTAGTTTAAGAAAACTTCGAGTCTTAGATGTGGAGGAAAATAAAATTGAAGTTCTGCCCAATGAAATAGGATTTTTACATGAATTACAAAAATTAGTTGTTCAATCTAATCAATTAACATCATTGCCTCGCACTATTGGTCATTTAGTCAATTTAACATATCTAAGTGCAGGTGAAAATAATTTGCAATATTTACCAGAAGAAATTGGTACTCTTGAAAATTTGGTGGCTCTATATTTAAATGATAACCCCTATTTATGTAATTTGCCCTTTGAATTAGCTCTATGCGTAAGCTTACAAATAATGAGCATTGAAAATTGTCCATTGACTGCTATTCCACCTGAGATAGTGTCTTCAGGGCCATCATTGGTCATCCAGTATTTAAAGTCCCAAGGTCCATATAGAGCCATGTGATATCAGGAAGATGATAGCCTACCAAGAATTGAAGGCACTTAAGGTTTATTAAAGAATGTGTTTGATTAAAATGTTTCCTGTTGTCTTGAAGATTGTCATTAATAAAAATTATGATAAAATTCACATTTATATGTGTTGTGTAATCTAACTTGTGTTTTCATTACCTTCAAAAAAATTTGCAGGTTTTTAAATAATATTGCTTAAAAACACACTAAAGATTAAGACAACAATTTGTAATAATTAAATGCCAGTATTCTGTTCATAGTATTTGTATACTTTGATGCTAACTAATGTTTATGTATTGTTAGATTAAGGATCTCTTATATATCCAATGAATGTTGGACATGAAAAAATAAAAAAATATTTAATGTTAGTGTTTTATGTTGCTATATTAACATAAGTATAGTGTATATATTATTATGTACTTTGCAATTATGAAATACAACAATTGAGTGTTAATGAAACATTTCTAATAAATAATTCGTCACTTATAACCGATAATGAAATATCTCTATTATATAATAATTGGTGGCCAAATAATAATAAATGTAGATGCATCAGTTTATATAGCAAAGAACGTTGACATGATGGTTTATAATGTAGTAAAATAGTTAATTTACGACGATTCTTGTTATTTTTCGAAATAATTTTTTTCATTAAAATATAATTTTAGATGAAACAATTTCCATTTAAATATTATAAATTTTTTTTAACAGAAGTAAAAAAGAATTGTTCTGTGATGATTACTATTACTTGAATTAGTTATCAATTGAAACTAGTTTTTGTAGAATATAACTTGTCATATTGTAATTTAAATATATTGATGATAATACTTGTGACAAAATATTTTACGAGTAATAGCATATAAGTGCTAAAAATACAAGAAATTGCTTGTTTCTTTTTATTTTTGATTAATAAGGCGCCTGCGAGGTGGCAAATGTGCTTTATATTTTCCTACTATGTTGCATTTATTATTATTTAAAAACTATTAGATTATAAATTCATTGTCTTAATTGTTTTAACTTTGTAAGTTGTCTAGTTTAATTTAAAATTAAAAGGGATTTAGAAAAGTACACATGCATGTTTTGTTAGCCAAAAAATAAACTTTGAAACAAATTGTATACAAGTTTTGTATCGTTAGAAAAGCAACATTGAATTTTTTTTTTAAATTGTAAATTGCTTACGCCTACATGATAACTCTAATTTAAATTTTGTAAGTAAATTAAACAAATATTACGTAACACTAAAGTTGTTATAAAAGTTGTTTTAATGTGTGCATAATTATGTAGACACATTTGAAAATATATTTTCGTAAGTCATGCTTATATTTTAATCAATTTTCTCTGTAGGGATTTTTGTATGGGTATGACTACTTTAAGCGCTTTAAACTGAGTACTTTGCACATAATGCCAATTGTCCTGTTAACCTTAGGAGCTGTGTAACTATTTGGTATGTGGAAAACGTTCATTAGTCTTGCGCATACGTCAACTGTATTTCTGTAGACGAATAACAGAGTTATAAAGTGTTTCAAGAATATTTAAATTGTTGTTTAACATTATGAAGTGTATTTACATACATTGTTTTGCGTCTCGTATTCTAGCTTACAACGTTTCCATGTATTGCTCGTAAACAGATAATTGTTTTTGTGTGTAAAAAATGACAGTATTTATTATTAACGATCGCTGGTAGCATTTATGTGTAATCATTTATTATTTTAAGATTTTATCCTAAGGCTTTTGATCCATACTCTTGCTTCTCCTTATGGAATAAAAATAGGCAATAGTATTTTGTCGCAGTATATTGCTTTCAAATATTCAGTTTGTAAACGTTTCGAGTGTATAAAAGACCCTAAATGTTGAAAAATATTTTTAGTAATAAAATTAAGATTTTTTGTTTCTTTAATGGCATAGATTATTTATAATGCCAATTATAGATATTTTAAACATTAGCTATTGTTTGAATGTCGTGTATATGTACCATAAGAAATAAATAAACAAATGTATTTTATTTTATTAGAGTAATAATATAAAGGATAAATAATACGAAAGCTTTTAATTTAATAATTTATAAAGTGCATGGAGAAGTATTACACGTTTTATTTTTAAATTGCGCATTTTTATATAAATAATTGAATAGTTATATACACATTACACTGTAAATCAAGCAGTCTATAAATTTTTACGAAAAATCGACGCGATGTAATCAGATCACACTAAATGCTTCGTTACCCTTAAGCTATGTTTTTCAAATACAAAAATATTTCGACCTAATAAATCACTATAAAACACACGATTTCATCACATGTCTATCTAAAGACAATTTAGTATAACTGAAATCACTATTATACAAGAATACTTTCACAGATTAAGAAAATACAAAATAACTCGTACTAGATGCTTGAGCTGTCGCCGTTAACTTATACAAACGAACGTTCAATAATAAGGCTCACAATCTCTACAACACTTAAATCTTAAACATATATATCAAAATAAAACTGCAATATATGTATTCCACAATTCCTCAGAGTATTTCACTGCAATGTTGACTTTATTGTCCTAACTGTCTCGTCTTACAACTTTATAACGGGTCACATGTATACATACATCTTTGCTATAAATCATTTTCATTAATAAATTATTACGAGATTTATTTTTATAATAAAATATCATCACAAAACAATTCTTTTAACAAAAATACAATGCATATAAACAAATTGTGTGCCTGCGAGATTGGCTTGTGCATAACCCTAAGCTTAATAAAAATTGCAAATTTCGTTGACAAAATAATCTTATTGTCAAGAAAATAATTGTCTTGATATTACTACAGGACTACAGGTTTTATCTTAAAATATGTTAAAAACGGACTTCAATTTGTTTCATTTGTTGTAATGTTAAATTCATAACATACATTGTAATTAAAAATAACACTTAAAAAGTGGTAAAACTAAGTTTACTTGTGTATTCTTGAGACTGCCTGCCTATTCAAGGCTTTCAGTAAATGTTAGTTGTTTATTATAAACAATGTTTTGACCCTGAAGCCGGCATAGAATAAAATAGACATTTAGGCAGTACCAATATAATGTGTGCAGTTAATAGCCCTTATTCAATTATTACATTTATATCAATCTTTTATACCTGGTATTATCACTTTCTTACTGAAGAGTCATGTTCAATAGTTGATAGAGAAAATAAAGTAATTAGATAAGGCTTTATATCTGTTCGATTTGAAATGGAAGGGAGGGAGATAAACAGAATCCCATGATTGAAATGTCAATTTAAAAAGAAATTTTTTGAAATATATACAATTCGTTACTATCAAGTATAAGTGGTGAACTCATAAATGTTGTCTTAAACCTTACATTTTCATTGCATAGAAACTATGTGAAAACATTAAAAATAGTAAAATTATAAAATAACACTTCTTTGAAACGGTGATAATAGATTCTTTAAAAATAATTATATGCCTACCGCTATATAGTCCTATTTCTCGCAAATAATAAGAAATAATTTGAGTATGTTAATACACAATAACTAGCTCCTACAGTCAGTCCTTATTCACCATTTGCATAATAATATTACATATCAAAATGTCGAATTACTGAGGTTTGTTTGCCTATTATAAAAATAATATTATTAATCAGTTCTATAAAACAGTAACAATTTGTTTCCAACCACAAGGAAATTTCAAAATGCAAATTAAAATGTGAAACTTATATCTACTCATAAATCTTTGGTATTTTCCATTTGCTTAGAATATACTGAAGCATAAATAAAATCTTGTGATGTAGATTTTCCATAAAGAACTAGAATGCAATTGAGAAAAAAAATTATGGCACTCAATTATGTCATAGAAATAAAAACTTATACATGACATGTGATATTTTTTTTCGTCCATAATTATTATACTTTTAATAATGGAAATGTAGCAAGATCTTCAGGTGTAGAAACATATTATTACTGTTGATTTGAGACTCCTGCGCGCATTAGTGTCATTTATATAGTTTGGTTGCGGGTAAGATAATTTACATGATTAAGCACTTCCTCTGATGTCTCTTCTGTGGTTCTGGTCTTAAAACTGCACGTACGGCTTCGTCGAATACCTGAAATATGTTGGAGACGTTTTAAAACACGTTTAATCAGCCATTGGAAAAGTCAGGCTCTAAGTTAGCTAAAGAATGAATATTTATGATGGGCTATGAACTACTGCCTATTGGCAATTCACATAAACATAGTCCCTAGCATCCATACTCTGCTTTGAAAAATACATATCATTATGTGTATATCAGTGTTGTAAAAATTTTGATTGTTAATATTGAATTAAATAATCAATGTTTCTAAGCAGATTAACAATGATCATAGTAGCTACTTGTACTACAAAAACACCAAGCAGACTTGCACTCTTCCAAAAATATGACAAGGTATATAAATTATTCAGATAGTGTTAGAATGCTTCTTTGCGACTGATAGAAAGTGAAAGTAGGTTTACATTTGCAAATCTAAACACTATTTATTCATATCACTTCTCTGTTGAGTATATTCTTAGTTTTCGGAATAATACAAACTAGGTAGGAAGCATATGACACCTTACTTATCTAATATAATCTAATTAAAAATGAAGATTTCTTATGATAAAAAAACAGGGTTACTTAATTACTTTCGCAAATGAAAAAATATTTCCATGCTTGAAAAAGTAGAACACATTTTAGATTTTCATATAGAAATGTGTACAATTTGTTTTAGTAGGCAATGAAAGATTGATATACATAATCATAATGGATTATTTATTTATGGCCTCTAGTCACTTATGGAGATTGCTGGAACATTGAGTGTTTAAGTTGTTTTGGGTAGATAGTACTTTACATTTATTTATTCAACCATACACAAAATTCACCAAAACCTTAACATGGAAAAAAACAATCAGATGTATATGACAGCATAAAGTATTATTGAGCGGCTCACCTGCTTTAACCCACGTTGTGTTAAGGCTGAGCACTCCATGTATTTGACAGCTCTGATTTTGTTAGCCAACTTCTGACCCTGTTCTCTCTTTAAAGGAGACATTCCTTGCTCTGAGAGCAAGCTCAATGTCTCCCTATCATCTCTTAAGTCAATTTTTGTTCCTGGCAAAAAATAAATTAGCAAATTAAATCAGATTATTTACAATATGTTCAATATTTAACACCTTATAGTCTATAACTATGTTAAAATCATAACATTAATTATTCTTATCACCACTATTACATAGGTAATAACAACATATTTCTATTAGGAGTATTAAAAAGATAAACAATTATAATTCCCTAATTATAAATCTTTAATCTAATAATTGATATATCACCTTAAAAACATGATCTGCAGCTTTTTATTTTACCTTAAAAATTCTCTAGTCTTACTATAATAAACATAAATTTGATTTTGAACATTAAAACAAACTATCTTTATCATATTCTTATCTGAATTAATAAAACTTACCAACTAAAATAATTGGAGCATCAGGACAGTGGTGTTTGATTTCAGGATACCATTTTGAAGTTACATTTTCATATGATGAGGGACTGAAAAAGTGATACAATTAACATTTACTAATAAAGTGGCAAAACTCATGTATTGCAAACCACTTCATATTTCATATTACCTTGTTACACTGAAACATATAAGGAAAACGTCTGTTTGTGGATAGCTCAAAGGCCTCAGTCTGTCATAGTCTTCTTGTCCTGCTGTGTCCCAAAGACCTAACGACACAGCTACACCATCCACCACCATAGGTGCAGAATAATTATCGAATCTAAAAACCAAGAGTTTAAAATAGATTTGGGTTAAAATTTATACGGATTCATAGTCTGTATACTGTAATTACTCGTTCCTAATTTGTTTGTAATTTAGATCCAACATAAATAATCTTTTCTTACACTGTGGGCACATATTCGCCTGGAAAACTGTCCGTTGTGTATGAAATTAACATACAAGTTTTTCCAACCGTTCCATCTCCAACCACAACACACTTGATAGGTCTTCCTGAAGACATCTACAATATATAAAATATTAATAAATAAAGACCAACCTATGAGTCACAGAAAATCTTAAATCTTCAAGAAACAGTTCACGTTACCTTGATGATAGATTTTATAAATTTTGTCTTGTCAAATTAAAATAAATATATAATTAGACAATATTCTGTACGTTTTTTTTCTAGGGGATTACAAATTGTAAACCAATTTCGGACCACAATATTGAAAAAACGCATTGAATGATGGATAGTGTATTTTAATAGCCACAGACAATATATATTTTTGGAGCAATAGTAACAGAGTATAATACAAAATAATCTATTTTTTATTTTATTATGGCTGTCTCACGTTCCACTGACTTCCTTCAGGTCATCTTTGGCCGACCTGGCTTGTACTTCCTTGAAACTTGCCACCTCAAAGCCTATTTGGACATGATTGTTGGGTCTCCGAAATGTGTTACCAATCCATTGCCACATTCACTCCATTTCCTTTGCAACCGTCTTTTGTTCTGTTATTCTCCACAGTTGGAAGTCGACTATGGTACATAGCCAAAAAAAACCAAACATGCTTTGCAAGCATTAATTATTGTATACTTGGGGCCTTCTTGTTACGTTCTTGCTCACAAACTTAAAGGACCACTGATTTTATGTTAGACTGAAAGTTCCCGATCTTGATACGTCAATTAACAACTGGAAATCTCCAATCTGGCTTAAGCTGAGTAAAAGTGGCCCGCGTTTTATTAATGTATGCTTCCACATCCGCTTCTGTACCATTTCAAGAATTAACAACGCTCCTCAAATAAGTAAACCACTGCACTTGTTCAACAGCCTGGTCATTGACGGAAATTGAAGCTGAGTCAGTTGGTTTGAAGATAACGAATTTGGTTTTTGTTCATGTTACTCCGGAAACCCTCTTTAGGAGCCAGATCATCTACCTTGGCTTCAAGAAGGCTTCTTGTTTTAAAGAGAGTAAGCAGATATTGTCTGCAAAGTCTGTTTATTTTCTGTCACTCTATGGGGAATATCGTTCGACGATAACGAATAACAGTGGTGACAGTACGCAGCCCTGTCTAACACCAGCGGTTATTGATATCGAATCGGTGAGATGGCTGTGGTGTGAAACCTTACATGAAGATCCTGTTTATAATGATTGTATAATCTCAACAATTTTCTTTGGCGTCCCAAATCTCAATAATATGTTCCATAAGGTTCATCATTTAACCTCATTAAAAGTCTTCTCAAAGTCTATGAACAATGCAAGGACTTCCGACTGCATTACATTGCATTGCTCGAATATCACACGAAGTATCTTTATTTGAGCGATCTCTGATCTTCTAGCTCTAAATCCTATTTGCTCATCTTTTAGTGAGCTGTTAATAAAAAAAATATTGGTAATGGGATGCCATTTCTCCTCGAATTTTACACAGGACCTTGACACATGTCTCCAATACGAGCACTGGGACTGATCACTCCTTTTAGGAAATTTAACAATAATGCCTTGTTTCCAATTATTTCGTACTTGACCAATTTCCCATGTGTCTATTAGTAGCTGCAGTGATATGTCAGCCGTAATATCTCCGTTTGCTTTTAATATCTCTGCTGGTATGTTCTCTTTCCTAGGTGCCTCGCCACTCTTCAAATATTTTACAACACAGACGATTTCTTCTCATGTGGGCAGGTCGGTATTTATGTTGAGGAATTTGTCAACATCTATCTGTGCTTCGGCCATGTTCGTTTGGTCTCTTCTACCACAAATAATTAGTTATAGTGCTGGTGTCATCTGAGGAGTTACTCTCCCTTATCAGTGATAAGGCATCTCAACTCGTTCCTTAGTACATATGTACATACACGCTTATGCCACAGTTCTCTTCCAGTAGGTACATTTTTCTAGTCTTCCCCACTTATGCTATTTACTCAGCTCGTCGAAAAATTGATAGTGGTCTATTCGGCTTGTCTATCCTAATGCTCAGTTCGACGTTACTATCACAAACAAATTATTCATAAGATGCTTCTTTACCACTAAGATCTTGTGTGCCATTTAATTATTGTTTAAGCTTATCATATTGCTTATGACCTGGGACCTTTTCTTAGTATTCTTACAAGGTGTTTCGGATCAGAGTCCACATCCATGGAAGCTCTTAAAACTTTTTTTGACTTGAGGTTATGTAATTCTGAACGGATCTTCTTTTCTTTATCCAGTAGCTTGGAAACATCAAACTGTTGAGATACTGGAGGAACCCTTTTCTTAGTTCCGGCTATTTTGATGCATATTTTAGTAATAACAAGATGATAATCGTTATTTACAACGGCACCTCTTTTGTTACGAACATCCAGAAATGAGCGTCTCCGTTTTCTAGACATCATAATGTAATCAATTTGATTTTGTCTTTTTATCTGGTCATACCCAAGTCATATTATGTCAGTTCTTATGGGAAAGATGAAACTCCTAATCATTCGATTCTAGTTTAGCTTAAATTTTTATGATAACGACATAGTGATTTCTGATTCTAGGCACACCCATCGCGTGTCTACCCAATCAAAATTCATCGCCTATTCTATCGGCTCTAATTTAAGCATTAAATTTTAAAATATTCATCAAATTTAAATTAGTAATAAACGAAAGGTAAATTGTTATGTATTATTGAAAATTTGAACTTTAAGGGCAATTAATAAAAAAAAAATAAACGAATGAGATTTATGTCATAAAAATGGTAAACATTTATGATTTGTATTATCTATGCACCCTGATTAATTTCTCCCGATTCATTTTTATTTTTGCTTTAGTTACTATTTAATTTAAATTTTGTATAACGTTTAGTAATTTATTTTCAGTTGTAGTAAGTTTATTTATTTTGTTTTAATTTTTTGCAATAGAATCAACTAAGGCCTTGGTTTGACAAAAATTTAAAAGTAAGAATCCTAGAATGTAATCTAAACTGATAAGGCTTTGTTACGTGCAAAATTTTGCATGGACCCTTAACTGTTATCATTAAATTCTTCAGATGAGTGATTCATGTGTCGAGACTACAGAAGCTCCAGCTTGGTTATCTAAGCTTGAGAGTCAACGAGAAAAATTGAGTAAAGCCCGGCTTGGTCACGATAGCGGCGCCGGTGCTCCATGTAATTCGTGTGGTAAGTTGCTTTTATTTTTTATTTAAAAAATGATATTCGTACTGTTTTATTATATTATTTTGCAAAAAATATGTGTTTCATCATTTTGCGTACAAAACAGTATAATTTAAAAAAATGCGGATTTTGTAGTGTTTATTAAGCATAAATAACAGGAAAAGTACATGTGAATGGAACTTGAATTAAATTGAGTTTTATAAGAACTTATGACTACAAATACCACTGTATGTAATGATATTTTAAATGAAAGCTATTTGACATTTTATGATAGATTAGGTGGCCTATCATGAGTGAAGTGTGTAGTGTGAACTGGTGAATATTAAAATATAAATATGGAATTTGTGGCACTGGAAATGTATAGATTAATAATTAGAACAGGGGACAGCGGTAGGCATATTGGTTTGGTACTTAGTGTTATTTTTATTTGCAGGTCCAGTTTGTCCCGGGTTAGATTTACATTTTTGGCGTAAGGTGTGCCGTGCATGCCACTGTAGTAAAGATGTCCATGATGTGCAAGATGATGATCTGTCAGGGTGGGCACAGTTTGAACTTCTTGGTACTGCTAGACCTAAAAAAGCATCATGTAAGTTATGTTTGACATAAATTGATTTCTATTTTTATTTTAAACATATAATGAAAAGTGTAGTTGTAAGCATTGAACTAGTGTTAGTAATATATATCAGATCAAATTAACTTTATAGTATCACTTTAGCACATAAATTTCAACAACAATGAAGTGCTACTAGGGCTATAATAGGTCTTAGCCCTCTGTTTTAAATAACATAAGTATAACTTTAAAGTTAAGGCATTTGTGTTTTAGTGACAAAGTACCAAATAAAATATTTAAACTCTTAACTTAAGCTATGCAATATTATATGAAACTTCTGTTGTTTTAAAGTAAAAAACTTATTAGATGTTTCTTTACAGTACCATTGATTAAAATTCGAGGTGTGACAGATAAACCAGTAAAATTGGACTGGGTGCCGCCTAATGCTTCCACAGAATTGGTAATTATGTTTAATAGACATATTTTTATATTTTTAACAAACTAGTTTATTATGTACTAAGAAATAAATTAAACATGAAACCCATAATATATTTTGGATTTCTAGATAATTATTCATTTTTAGATAAAACATTTTGTCATAATTTAATGAAAATATGTACATTTTAATAATCATTCAAAATTAATGTAGATAAAAATTTGCTAGTTTTATAAATTTATCTAATTTATAGAAGAGATTTATTGAAGAGAACTGTTATTATTTTTATGATAATATATATTTTTTTTGACAGGTTTCTGAATACATGTCATGCTTGGGTCCTTTGGCACCAGTGTCAGGGTCCGCCGCAGCAAGAAAACGACGCGCTCAACTTCGAACTCAGCTACCCCCTCATGATGTGGCTCCAGCTGCCCGCCACCATGCTACAGATCAAGAAAAATCTGAGCACACTGTCAGTATTTGTTTGATATGTATTTTCATTGTAAATATTAAGGAGAGTACTGTTGTATGTGTATGGTTTAATTAAGTCCCGATTTTTTGGAACATTTGCTAAAATATTGTAAAGTATACTTTTCATATTAAAATTTTGATTTATATATTTTTACAGGAGTATATTACACGCATCAAAGACCATGTTGTGGGCATGGGTAATGTTGTCAGAGTGGGACCTCTACAAAATGGTGAATTATACTCCGTGGAAAATAGCAAATCTCAGTGTACCACAAAATCATATGCACTACCATTAAAAATATCCAATGTTTCGAGAGGAGTTAAGTACAACATTGTCCCAAAGAATGCTTCAGACAAAAAACTTGTTTTGGATTCACAAGGCAATGTAGTTAGCAGTGCTGCTAACCTACCTGACTACAAAACAAGTCCCATTCTCAGTAAAATTGTTAAAGACAAACTGAATGTTATGCATATAGAATCTGACAGGATTAAGAGTGCAGTTGAACATGGCCCTGTTTACGACAAATTACTCAAAAACTTAAGTGATTTAAATATACCAATCTCCAATGATGTATATTTGCAACCCATTAAACAATTCCGTGATGAATATAACAAGAATCCTCAATTCCGAGATGAGGCCAATGAATTTGCCAGCACAACTCTAGGAGCTCAAGTGATGGCTGATTTATGGCCTGCAAGCAATAATAACGTCATGGGTACAGGGAAGATACTCGAAAGCAGGATACAAAAAGGAACCATTTTTGCTCCTAATGGTGAGATTTGGAGTTGGAAACATGAGCCCGTCACTCCAGAACTCAGCGGAACTATTTGTTCCACAAAGATACATTCACAATACTCTACTTCATCAAAACCCATGAATCAAGTTGAGCCACAACAAACTGCACCATTACGAGATTATGTAAGAACACACTGTGAAGAAGACCTTCCACCTCCTCCTATGCCTAACTATAACACATATCCTGGAGCTTTACTGCATAATACTACACTTATTGATTGGAATTCTGAAAATCAAAATAATTTACCGGAAAATGCCATCCATAACATTGTACATCCTGTAACCAATTATGTAGAACAAATGGACCCAATACTTACCCAATTTGCTGACATGTCATTAAGTCCTGCTGAAATGGAATTTAATAGAAAGCTGTACAATGAAGGAGTGCCATGCCAACGTTGTCATAAACCTATGTTTGCTGGGGAAGTAGCAGTTAAAGCAGAAAGAGCAGGTCAAGAAGCAATTTGGCACCCACAGTGCTTTACTTGCTGCAAATGTGGAGAATTATTGGCGGACCTTGTCTATTTCTTCTACAAAGGTGAAATTTACTGCGCTAGAGATTTAGCTAATGTTCTAGAAATACCTCGTTGCGCTGGTTGCGATGAGTTGATATTTACAAGACCATACACTGCAGCAGAGGGCAGAGCCTTCCATGTACAGCATTTTTGCTGTTATCACTGTGATGCACCACTAGGTGGCAAAAAGTATGTTCCTGATGATAAAACGGGTCTGCCCATTTGTTTGTCTTGCTATGACCAATATTACGCAGAACGTTGCCGCGCTTGTAGTGGTGTGATCGGACCTGAGCAGCAAGGAGTATCGTGGAGTTCAATGCATTGGCATGCTGATTGCTTTATTTGTTCAGGAAGGATGTGTGGAAAAAGTCTTCTGAGTGGAAGATTTGTTGTTAAACAAGAAATGCCCTTTTGCAGTGTGCCATGTGTTCAAAGTAGAATTAAGTAAATTTTCATGATTATACCTTGATAAGCGCAGGTGTATTGTATGAATTTGATTATTATTAAAAATACACAGTTTTTATATACTTAAATCAATTTTATAAACAACAATTTTATTAACTTGTGAGATTATTTGTCTAGTGCCATTAAATGTTGGCCGTGTTTCATTCTTTATATTTATAGCTAATTATGGTAAACTTAAGAATAAAAAAACAAATTTGTTAAAAATAATGATTGTATTATACATTGAAAATGATAAGTATTTTTATACAATTATATGATTTATTGTTAAATAAAAGGGACCATAATGTATTATTAAAATATGAGATAAATGACTGACTTTTCTTAATTAATAAATTTTGTATGAAATTTATATTAGAATTTATCAATATAATTTGTCCATGTAAGCAATACATTATTATTGTTTTAAGGGTTATAATTACTATAACTTTAGAAAGAGCGTTTGTCTATTTTGTGGCTAGGCAAAAAATATGTAAGGCAAACAAGTACATTCAACATATTAATTTTCTGCATTTACTCTTTAACTTTGCAAGATTAGTTTAATAAGTTATTTTTGGATTTATATGTTGTATTCGAGATTAATCATATGTGAAATTTATGTGAGTGATAATAAGTGGTGATATGTTTATTTTGGTATACTGTGCCATTACTGAAAGTAGTATTTTATTACATAAAATTTTATAATAAAGATATAAAACTAGTTGTTTATTTTCATCCATCCATATATATGTTTATTTATATCAGAAAATAAGACAAAATTCACATTTTATCTTGCAAAAAATCAACATCCACAAGACTCCATAAGCTAACGAAATGTTCAGAAACTAAAATGGATAGGTAATCATGCATTCCCTACTAATAGTATTCAGGATAGGTATTGTTCATACATTTTATGTGGAAGTATATTAACACCAGCTTAAAATGTGGCACGCCCATTGATTTTTGTTTAAAAGAAATTAAAAGTAAATGTCAACATTTTTAATTATGCAGAAAAGTGGATTATATTTTTGATGGAAAAGGTACATTTTTCATAATTAATTTTGCAATATTTTTTATTATACACTTTTTACTACACAATACGATTTTATCCAACTAAAAATGCAAACAAAACATTGAACATTTGATCCTCTCAACACATATCGACTGGTGATGAAAAAGAAGTTTCCCCATCTTGTGTTTTTGTCGATAAACTCTTTACATTACAGATTTTTTTTTTTATTTAAAATGAATGAGTAGATAATAAGGAGCTGAACAATCGTTTAAAAGTTTATATCTTAATAGGCTTGAGCAACAAAAGTCAGAATAATGGGCTAAAGAGGGGCAAGCAGAGACGACGAAAAGCCTAAAAATCAGCCATCAGTCGATAAAGTGTTAATTTACTGTTAAGCAATTTGGTATTAACTGTATTTTCATAAATGTAAAAACAGAGAACTTTGCATTTCATGTCTTACATGGATTTTGAGAAACTAATTGATTCTTTGGAATATTGTGTTAATTTCAAAAAGAAAGTTGCAGTTGATGTTTAGAAAAACATTATAGTCATATTACATCCAAACAAGTTATTTAGCTTTCCTCAAGCTGAGTTCGAAAAAGGATTCAATGTTTAAATAACATCCCTTCCTAATAAACAAATCAAAACAAGCATCTATAATTAGTACAGTATAAGCTTTGATAATAATGATAAAATAATTAGAACTGCTCTATTTACAACTTGCCATGTCACTCTTAAGTTTATTAAGATTACTTTGAACAGCTTCTTGTTTGTTTTCTAAAGCAGATATATGTAAATCAGTTCTTTTAATCTCTTTACTTATATATTCCATTCGTTTTGCAACATTCTGGCGTGCTTCTTCCAACTCTTGCTTGACCAATACTGGTCCGATGAGTTTATATACTTCACAATCCTTTTTAAGCAACATGAGTTCTTCTTTTACGGCTTTATTTTCATTTAATTGACTCTCTAATTGTTGTTTTTGTGCTACAGCCTTGTGAAATTCCTTTTGCAATCCAGCAAATGCTTCTAATTCCTTTTGCATCTTTTTCTGTATTTCTTCAGTCATTTTTGCAAATGTATTAGACAATTAAAGATTATATATAAATATTTTAAATTTCTTTTAAGATTTATCAACACTAAGTTCCAGGTTAAAAAATTTATAGGTTATATATATATATATAT
>DWQX01000190.1:0-54948 GCA_018245475.1 Pharmacophagus antenor | reverse complement strand
TCAGACTTCTATATTTTTAATGTACTAGAATGTTTTTATATTATAGTACAGAGCAATATTTCAATAATTATTTTATTTACTAATGTTTTACTAAGGTAACTAAACTAAAGATAGTGCCATGACTTTTTGAAGTTAACCATCGCAGAATATACGAAGAACTGATGAAATTTAAACTATATATTAAAAGGGAAAGGTTCATATTACAAGTAACGAAGTTTTTAAAGTGCCGATTTTGTGCAGTGCAAAACTTAATCTTCATCTCTAATGAAACATTACTTAATTCCCTTATCTCGACGTTGTATTTGTCGTAATGTCCAGGGATTTCTCTGCCACACAACGACCCTCATTTATCACTAAACATCAGGTAGCTGGAGCGCTGTAGTTTGAATATATGTTTATACGTTACTATACAATACGTCTCGCATTTGACAGTGACAATCTCACGGTTAAAAAAATCATAAGATGCAGAAAGAAAGACACTAAGATCCCTTTTAGAAAATTTATGGAATATCGACCATTGTGCCACTATTTTATTGGCAATGGGTTAAGAACAATAACAATTGACTCATGTTAAGCGTGCTCGTTCAAAATAGTGTATCTGCCACATGTGTGAATGTCGGAACACAGCTATTATGCTATCATGTCGTCAGATTGACTTCGAAGCTAGCAGTTCCACTCTTTATGTGACATGGGCATATTCCTTTTGGGCATAGTTCCCCGTCATGACAATATAAAGTATCCTCGAACAAAAAAGAATCATCACAATCAGATCGATTTGGATTACGCTTATATTTAATATAGCTATTTAATATAAAAGAAAGATTTTTAATTTTAATATACGTTTAACATTGACCTTTGCGATATTCAATTATAACTGACGTTATATAGAGCTAGTTGCTAAACTCTACCGGCGGTCTATCGGTGCAATCATAGGCGATTACGAGCGGCATTATAGCAGATTATCTGACGGCCGAATGTGGGCATAGAATTTATAAATAAATGCTGCACATTACCATTACGGGTTTCCGTACATTGCTTTTCTCTACATGTTCAGAAATAAGTTTTATCTAAACTTTTACTAGTGTAGAATTTGCTTTCCAAATTGCATTTCCAAAAAAAAAGAAAATTAGAATCTGATCAGTAGTTGTTTTGTCATTATATATTTTCTATAGAAAGGTGTAAACTTTTAAAACTTAGTTCGTGTATCTAAATAAATTTATATTTACTAAGATAACTATTGTTAGTTCAGTCCTCGTTGTATATTTGTCATAACAGATGGAGAGGAAATTTAGATTATTTTGTAATTTCAGTTGAAACTGGATGTGTTTTTTAATTTCTAGTTGACCCTTAAATTAGTTATAAGAAGGTATTGCTGAAACCAAAATAAAACTTGTGCAGAGATATATTTTCTTCCAGCATCGTTCCTAAAATGTTTAAGGATCGTTAATATATATATATTTTAATTGTAATTTTATACCTTGTTCGTTGGACTGCGAATTTAGGTCGGGCGCCACACAGACGCCGTAGACAAACATGACAGAGAGGATCGAATAAAGCATTGGCCCTTGTTTTCGCGAGATCACAAGGTCTTTATACATATTTATTTTATTTATTGCACTATACAACAATAGAGTTTGCAACGCTGTCAAGGATTCCCTTTTGTTAATATGTTTTATTATCTATGGTGTTTGTTTGGATAGCTCTTAACTATTATTTGGTATATTAACGGCCAATTTCTAATAAGAAAATTGTACATGGGACATTCATCCACAGAAGCAAAGGGCTGTGTTGGACTTTATCAGGTTACATTGCATTTATCGCTAAAAGTCATGTGGTGATACGTTTTATTACCCCACTAACTTCATTACTTGCAAATCCCAACCACGACATAACTTAAACGCTGCAGTTTGGTGGTAAACAGAAATTGCAGAGAACCCCTACCATCGCTTGCCTCCTATAATAGAGACACTAACTATTACTGCATTATCAATGATTGAATGAATAAACAACTACGTTGAAGTGTTAAAAATAATCAGATTGTAGAAAGTTGGACATGTCATGGAAGGTAATTTTTTTCAGTTATCCTTGAGTAGTAGAGAAGTAGTAAAAATCTACGCTTGTATTCCAGTCGAAAATTCACTCTCGAAATGTGAAGTTACATGTATTATTTTACTATTCGACCACAGTATGAGATGTGTAAATGATATGAATAATTATTACGGTACATTGGTGTGGCGCTCAATAATGGTTTTTATATATTTTTTTTAGTTAAGATAATTTGTAATTTCCCAGAAGCTATCAACCAAAAATCTAATACAACGAAATATAACATGAAACATCATGGGAATATAAGTGTCTTAAAGAATAAATCCGTACGAGAACAGAATTAATCTGTCAACTTAAGAAACTAAGTTCGCGATGGACTGGTCACATCTGTGACGTAAATGTCGGTCGAGAGTATATAAAACTTTCAATGGAGAGTTTGTGCGAAAATAAAGCCCGCAGCTTTTATTATGGTCGCGGATGTTATGTAATATTGATTATAAATATTTGTTGAAGTATAATAATTTTTTTTAATTTATTATTACTTATATATGAAGTATATTTTTAAATAAAATCACAAAACCTAATTGATTGTAAATTAAAAATCGAAAATTGTTTATTTTTATACATATTTTTTTTTAATTAAAGGTATTTGGTTTGAGCTAAAAATACTTGTCCATCTTGTGTGAGGGATCAACTGTAGGTATAAGTTAAAATGGATTGAAGAATGAAACTAGAGTTTAAATTTAAATTTAATTTTCCAACCTAACAGCTCCATAACTTTCATAACTTGATAGTTTACAAACTAAATGTAACAGACGCACTCGACTAACGAACATTGTTTATACATTATACAATTACAGTCTGTAACGAAAAAAACCATTTATTCATCACTATCACGAAGTTTGCCTTTATCACCATAGTAATATTCTTAAGTTTACTAAATTCCCAATACTCAATTTATTTATACGGTTATTACGACAAATATAAGCATGTTTATACAAATATAACTAATCAAGTTTCACTCTACTATATTCTTGTTAATAATTTTTTTTGATAAAAGGAATACATTGGAAGACTAAATAAATAAATGATAAAATATTAACAGATAAACATATTTTTATGTTTTCTATTTAAATATACACAGTTATTTAAAATGTTTCACTTTGTCCAAAAATGTAAACTTTTTCATCAATGCGACGTTAAGGCGCAGACAAATAGTCAAAAAGACCAGTAAGAAGAGGTTCTAAAAATTTAAATAGTAAGACTGAAGTTGGGATCTCTTTCGGATTCAGATAAAATTACTACGAGTTACGTAAGTTTTTAACAATTACACGTCCACTTTTCACCACCTATAGTAATTTCAAAATCTATTGACAATTATTCACAAGCTAATACATTAGAAATAGGAAAGGCACAGTCGAAGTATAAAATTTATTGCTGACTTCCCTAACTAATTAAGTTTTGTATTCCATATCAAGAACTATAAAGGTATGTAATATATAATCAGAAGAATAAACTTTGTAAGGAATAAGAATACGTTTTAAATACATGTCTCTATACAGAGTGTTGGGGAAATAATACTTAAAAATATGATCAGTTTAAAACTTTAAAATTCAATCCCAATATGGATATAAACGGTTTGAATAATTTTAGAAAATATAATCGTAATATTTAATTTTGGCACGTCTTATTACATTAAACAACAAAAAAACGTCTCTTGTAAACATTTAGAGTTACTAATCGACAATTACAACGCCCAATAAGAACTTTTAGTAGTTACACATCTATGAAGTAATCTACTTTCTAAATTTCTGTGCGTATTGCAAGTTTCAGACCTAATAAAGTACATTGCAAGTAAGAAAATAGGATTTATTTTTATTCAGAAAATATTATTCTTGTAATGAGATTAACATCCAAAGTATAAACTCTTTGGTTGTTTCGTTTTTAAATTTCGAATAAGTTTATAGCACATCAAACGTGTGCTGATAGTATTAAGTAAATACATCGTTATTTGTTAATTCAATTGAAGGCTTATACAATATTTAACTTCAATGATTCGAAACCTTTATTTAAATAATTGTATCTTACAAGAATTGACAGGAGACTACACATCCATTACATCTAAATCCACTGCACATTCTACGAATTGTTTCGTTGAGTTTCTTTAGACAATTTCACACAACACTTTACATAACGTTTAACACATTAACAGCAAGCACCGTACTAATTATTGACTAACGTAATGAAGTTGATAATTAGTTTTCGTAGAAAATTTCTCACCAAATCAAATTGACTAGTCCTAATGCTAAGTAACTTTTAATCTATTTTAACTTTATCAGAGTCTATCATTTTATCAAACCGGCCGCAACATTTTTCGAAGTAGGTGAAAGGACAAAGGAATGACGTAACGTAAAACATATCACATAGTTAGTACTCTAATGTTGTATTTGCTTTGTTTTCATAATTCGATGCCGTTAAATTTTGAAGTAAAATATATGTTTAAATATCCTTACTTTTTATTTGTCAATGCCGATTTAAATACGAAAAAGACAATTAAGCTGGTTATTAATTAAGTTCGATGAGTAATTAATAATTATGTATATTAAGTTCGAATTTAATTACATAAGTTAAATATTTTCATTAAATTGGATCAAAGAATTATTATTTTTTTTACAAAAACTACGTAATTACTACATTTAACGTGTTTTTCTTATAAGTTAATTCAAAAGAGCCATCGAATTATGCATCTGAATGAAAACTTTAATCCTATTCATTAAAATCTAAAATTATGGATATATATATATATATTAATAAAATGAACAAAGGCAAGGTATTGTTGGATTAATTGCTACTTAGATGTAAACTTCATGATGTTGTTGCGGCCGGCCCTGCCTGGACTAGGAGCCACATTCCGTTAATTCAACAGTGTCATCAATTTCAGGTCTAGTTGTATCTATTTTACGTCTTTCTGCAATAACAATTCTTATACTTTCCTCTTCGCTGATTGGTTGATCTGCCGTTAAATGTGACCGTATCGAGCTATGACTTATGTCACTATTCGGAGTAGATTCTGTCGAAGTCTTTTTTTTTGTTCCAATAAGTCTTAGACTTTGCCGTGTTGAAGGAACTGCTAGTAGAATCGGCCTTAATAATCGTGCCTCTTCACCTCTAAGTGAATTTCTTTTGTCTACTCGTTGTCTGCGATTGTTTGCCAATGAGTCCCTTCTTGGAGGACTTCCGGGTTCCAATTCTTCTATATCGTCAGCATCAATGAATCGAGCGTCCTCTTCATATAATGCTGTTCGCGTATCGGCGGTAGATTCTTGACGACGTCTTCCAAACGCATGAGGTGACAAAGAAGCTCTCCTCTGTGGTACCGCCAAAGGTACTGGTAACAATGCTTGATGAGAATGCAGCGTGCGGCGACGGCGTATAGGAGATGGTATTGGTTGTTGCTTAGGTTCACTATAAGTGAAGTTAGCTGGTAGAGATGGAACTTTGTTCAGTGGCCTAGGTGGTAATATACATTCTTCTAATGCACGACACAAAGCACGATCTTCTTCATCATCGGCTTCCCTTTCCAGTTCACGTTCAAGTTCAACATCCATATCAATTTCGTCCTCCATTTGTTTATGAGATTCTTCCAGATGTTTCATGAGTACCTAGTAAGAATTAGTAATATTTTTTATTTGACGTAAATAGATTATTAAGGACCTTAATTCGGGAAGTAATGTCTAATATGTGTTTTTATGTCACCAATAGTAGGTTTAACTTTTTGTTGACTTATAACCATAAATGTTTAGATTAAAATTTTTTAGTTCGCTGTATTAGAAAGGCAAAGTAAAATATTGTTTTTTTTTTAATCTTATAGAGTTTTATAACAATGATTAATAATTGTTAAGAACGGAAATTATAATCCATAGTGCATATTGATTCTGTTAATTTATAAAAATATGTACTATTTCAGAAACATGTAACCTCTCCATTAGTGTACCTAGTGTATTATTATTATTTATTGCAGGAAGAAATGATTGTAAATTAAAAAAATACTTACAGCTACAACCACATTGACGAGCACAAATTGCGCCATTAGAACGAACACTACGAAAAAAATTGGTGCAATAATTGTAGAGACACAACAATTGCGCACACAATCTACGGAGCTGTCACAATCCTCCCTAAGCGTGTCTTTCATAATACCATTCCAGTTATCTCCTGTCGCAACCCGAAATAATGTTAGAAATGCCATGCCAAAATTTGCAAAATGGGCATGTTCACCAAGACCTAAAATAATTAATGTAAGAAGTAGATACAACAACGACATTAATTATTTTTATTTATTTGATTGTAATAGTTTGAAATTGTTTACCTTGACATGGTATGTCATCAGAACATTCTAACCGTCCAAATAACTCTACTCCCAAAGCAGCAAATATAAAAAATAACAGGAAAAAGAGTAGACCCAAATTTCCTACTTGTGGTAGAGCTTGCATAACCGTATCTAATAACGCTCGTATACCTTTGGCCATTTTTAATAATTTTAACACTCTTGCTATTCGTAATACTCTCATTACCCTCATTATTGTAGGATTTATTGGTATAATATTTGTTTCAAGTTCCTCTAAAACTATACCTACTATAGATAAGATAACTATGATGACATCGAGTTGATTCCATTTATCTTTGAGATATATTTTTATTCCCAGCGCAACTAGTTTCATTGCTGCCTCAAGAATAAAGACGGCAGTGAAAAAGTAATTGAAAATTTTCAGCGCATATTCTAAAGCTGGGGGCATTCTATAATATTCTATGGCCATTGTTACCACGTTCAAGCCAATGACACCGGCAATAGCTAGGTCGAAGTACTTCGATGTTACAACATTATGAACGAAAAGTCGAGTCTGACCATAATCCGAATAATAAGGTCGTTGATGCATTTCTGTAAGATAAAAAAAAATTGTAAAGTTTACTAAGCACCTAATATTTTTATAGAATAGAACAAATAAAAATTTACTTCTTCGCTTTTTCTCCATTTGCAGGGCCCTTTTGGCAGCTCTTCTAACTCTTTCTTCTTTTTCTTGTTCCTCGCGACACCGGTGGAAATTTTCAACAACTACTCCTACAAACATGTTTAATACGAAGAAACCTACTAGTAATATAAATGCTATAAAGTAAAGTAGTCGCCATTCGGAATAATTGACGATTGGCTGTAAAAATACAAATAAGTCATTACTGGAAATATTGTAAACAATATGATAACATTTTAACGTAATTAGTCCACGTTCATATTTGATGCATTTATCCAGTATACATTTAGGACAATAAATTAAATAATAGACTTGTATCCACCTGTTGATCAACTCCAACAGCATCTAATCCGGTGTACATAATATTAACCCAACCATCTCTTGAGCTTAGAACGAATAGCGACATTAAAGCTTTTCCTAAATCATCGAAGTTGTATTTTCGATTTACCCATACATTTCCTTCAATGGATAAGCAATCTGTTTTGTTTTTTACGTTTTTAATATGGGCTCCTTCGCAATAAAAAAATGCACCTTTAAAGAGCTAAAATACGAAGATAATGTTTTTGATTATATATAAATATTTTTATAAGTTAGTATTAACATTTGTAATATTTCCATTTATTGGAAAATAAGAACATGATTTTAATAAAAAAATCATGAAAGACATGCTATAAGTATAAAATGCAGAAGTTTTATAATGATTATTTAAACTATCTCTTCTCACCTGCACACCCAAAATGCCGAATATGATAAAAAATGTGCAACAAATGAGTACTATGTTACCAATTGGTCGTAGTGAGGATAGTAATGTTTGAACTACTAGTTTTAAGCCTGGTGCTCGATTTATTACTCGTAATGGTCTCAATGATCGCAACAATCGAAATACCTAAAAATGTGTTAATAATTATTTAAATTCGATTTTTACAATTTTAAGTTAATTCGTTTTCATAGTAATATTATAATGGCTTTGTACCGAAACTTACTCTGAGAATCCCAAATATTCGTGGACTAGATTCGGATACTAAAGACATTAATAAATCAATTATGGAAATTATGACAAGCGAGCCGTCCATGATGTTCCAACCGGAAGTGAAGTATGCTTCTGCACCGTAGAACATTCCAGATGCGACAACCTGGAGATTATGTATTTGTAAGTATATTACGAATATGTCATTTTTAATATTTATTTATTAAATATTTAATTATTACATTATAATATGTAATATTACAATTTTGCATACCTTTATGAGCATTTCAATAGCGAAAACACCAGTGAATACGTAGTTAGCGCTCGATAGAAATGCCCGTTCTTTGGAATCAGGTGGTATATTAGGTCGCTCCATTGCAAGGGTTATACAATTAAGTGCGATAAACAGAAGGACTATATTGTCAAACCAACTTCTAGTTACCATCCATGTGCAGAACCTTCTAATTCTGAATAAATAAATTCACAGGTTAATAATTCTTAAATAATCTAGGTTATTTCTATATTTAAAATTTTGTATGACAAATATGATGCAAAAAAAAAATGTGAAACGTTAGTATTATATAAATGTAGTCAAAAATCATACGAGTATACAGAAGTTGAAGTGAAACTCAAAATTCTTACTTGTTATCCGGCGGAAATATGTAAAGAGAATAATCTTCTTTCTCCTTAAGACATCCGGTCGGTTCCATAAATCGAAATAGATCCTTAAATCTGTATTGATGTCTATTAAATCGAGATGAAAATAAACATACGTTGTTTGTTAAGGTAACCTAAAAATATATCAAACTATTATAAACTTAAACTCGACATTGCGGGGACCGTAATAAATACAGTAAAA
Organism: Pharmacophagus antenor; assembly: GCA_018245475.1. Lineage (NCBI taxonomy): Eukaryota > Metazoa > Arthropoda > Insecta > Lepidoptera > Papilionidae > Pharmacophagus > Pharmacophagus antenor. The sequence goes on along the minus strand of DWQX01000190.1, from coordinate 46,049 downwards.
TACGTTACTTATTATATATGATTTTTATTTGTTTGGACATCAAACTTAGCTTAGTGAACTTTTTATTAATTTATCAAATTGAAAATATATTTATACAATCAGGCCTTCACAGTAGCTTTTAAATGGTAAAATTTGTCTGTAAATAAAAAGGCCAGAAACTCATTATTTCATACCTCTTCGTTTATTTGTTTTATGAGTGGCAGTGGTTGATTATTTGGTCGTGTCGATAAAGGAGCAACTTCGTTCCTCGGTGGTCTAGACGGTATTTGAGATAGTTGACTTGAAGGTAGAGTTAAGTTACTCGCTTTCACTTCTGTGACAGTTGTAACTATAATAAAAGAGAGATTGGGATCAATTACTTAACTGAACCGAAACTTTGAAATATTAATTGTAATGATTGGCTTTTAAACTGAAACAGGAAAAGTATTTTCATACATTAAACACTAAATTAAACGAATACATTTGGTTTTTATAGGCTAAAATTTGTAGTGTAAATTTTGTAGAGAAATTTGTTAAACTGAGTGGCTCAGAGTTTCAATTACTTCCAATTAGTGACACTATTAACCTAGATTCGAATCGGACACTTGAGGGGCCCCGGTGCCATACCACTACTTTCTATTCATAGTGGAGAGTCAGAAGCTCGAGCATGTCTTAATGAAAAGACAATATTTAGTTACATTTTGATTTTCCTACTTTACATTCTTCAATAAGTTCCTCTAGAATAAATTAATAATGTCACTTTGATTGTATAATAAAGTTTGAAATTAGAAAAATAAAATAATCATTAAATCGTAGCACTATGTAAAAAGTTATGTAGTTCCTACACTTCTGGGAATTCCTTTTTGTTGTTAAGTAATAATCAACAAAAAAATATTGTATTCAATTAAATGTTACCTGTTAAATAATCGTTAGTAAGAGAGAGACGGTGAGGTGGAGTTTTGACTGTCTCCATTCTTATAGTTGAATCAGACGAAAATCCGGCTTCTGGAGCTTTCCACGAAACCTGTTATTACATAAGACATAGGAAGTATGAACAGAAGTTGAATAAATTGTTTGCTGCGAATGCTTGTCACATAGGTCTTAAATACATGATCTTATTCTATAGAGGTCATAATTTTTAAAGGATAATTATGAAAAAGGTGCCTTCATTTTAATGGCCTTGTGTTTTAACTTTATAATAGCTTTGTATTTCACGACCTGTACCTGTAAAAATATTTTATTTACTAAAACAGAATAAAAAAATACAGTTTGATTTTTTATACAAAAAAATCATAACATCAGGATACGATTTAAGAGGACAATTTTCAATCTAGAGGTAACTTTATTTAGTCAATTTTACAAAGAACGTCAACATGGCAGACAATATAAAACCATACATCAGGAAGCAAAGGTGTTGTATGAGCAGATATCCTTCTAGCAGGCTGTGCGATCACTCGTGGTGCAGGTTGTTGAGATTTATTACGATTATTGGGCAGTTCTGATTGTGTGTCGTTCTTTATAACCATTGTAGATGAGAGAAGAATCTCGTTCTTGCGTACGCTGGAACCTACGAAACAACCATGATAATCTAAAATATTTATTTTATACTTCATGGATCTAGCTTCAAGGTATACTCTTCAAATTCCAATGAATAAACAATTATTAAAAACCACTATTTTTATCGTTGGTAAAATATGGATTAACATTAATATGATAATTATGTTTTCAATTGCGCTACGCTCACCATTGCAAGATGCGTGATCTCTGCCATTATTCAGTATTACAGCATCAGAATCAGAGCCAGTTCTTTGTTTTTTACGTCGCAAACTCGGTCGTGATATCCGCCAACTATATCCTCGCTGGACCTTACATTTGTCTTCTCCATTTGTAGTTGTAGTTGTGACAGTTAGACTTCTGGAATATTCGTCGTAGATAAAGTCGTTGACTAAAAACATTTTCTAAATACCAAAGAAATACCTTTAGTAAAAAATGTGTCAACGATTTTTAGTATGTTATAATAATTTTCTTGCAATAGTTAATAATAAATTTCTTCTTAAATAAACTTTTAAAAGATGACGTTCTTAATTTTAAAAGATTTTACGTAATAATCCAAATATTCAGTCGATATCGTCATGAATGAAAAATGAAAACTTCTTACTTTTGCGAGTTGAGTAAATTGGATCTTTCGCTAACGTTCAGGCAGTTATCCTCTTTTGCTATTGTTACTTGAAGATTCTTTTCCGGTAACACTGGAGATGGCATGGATCGTGGCGTTGTGGGTGAAGTAGCAGATGGTGACGTTGACCTACTCGGTGGAAGAGCCAAGCTTAAAGGCGGAGGCGCAAGGGACATGGGCGGAAGACGCGCTTTCTCAGCACCCAATTGAGCAGCGGCAGTGTGCAGTGTTAAAGTATAACTGTTCGGGGGTTTTAACAATCCTGGAATACTTGTGCACTGAAATCAAAAAACGGATAATAAATTTTATAAAATTTTTAGATTTCTACATTTCAAATGCTTGAATATTCTTAAGTTATAGCCATATGTTTAATAGCGTATTAGTTGTTAATTTTGATGGTAATGAGTATTAGGGTACAATGGACATATTATGAAATCAGCGCAAACAATATTTGAGATACGAATATATTTGTATATCAAAAATTATTGTATGGTTTTTTATTTTTTTTTAACTATGAGATAAATACGTTAAGTTTTAATAATAACTCAAGGGAGATTTTTATTTTGTTCATCTATGTCTGTACTCCTAAAGAATAAGAAAAAATTTAAGAATTGTCAGAAAACTTTAATTAATTAATTTTTTCATTATAACCTATGCTAATATTAGTGATCAAAACATCGACAATTATAAACAAAAAAAAAACTGTAATGTCCAAAACAAAAAGAAATCAAACTTGAAACAGTTTAAAGAAAATACCAGGGACATAATTATAGTTATTATTTTTATTACGAGTGAATAAAAAGTACTTATAAGTACTTTGCTTCGATATGTGACGTTCCTGGCCAATACGGCTTGACACTTGTCAGTGACATCATCGTCTTGACAGTGACATCGAAAAATATGGATTAATTTTTCACAATGAAGCATGTTGTGGTGCATGAATGTCAAATAACATTGATAGTCCGCCATTGCAGATTTTGCTGTCATAATAAAATAAAAAGTTTTTGAAGATAAAAACAAAGCTAAATAAAAAAAAAACAAAATAAGTTGTTTTATTTTCTTAATTTTGAAGGATTGTGCAAGACCTGCCACAAATTTCGTACTAAAATGAAACATCTCCTTTGTTTATTTGTTTAAAGTTATCAACTCTTGTAATTTAAGTTTTTATGGGAATTATGTACGTGCCTAATTACATATAGAAATGCATATCGTACAATCATTTGCTATTACTCTTCTTAGATTTAAACTTACTGATGTTCGATCAATAGAATCTAAACTTGAAAGCATTGAAGATCTTTCCAAGCTCAGCGCCATGTTGAAATCTCTGAATGAGGCTCCGGGCTCTAGAGTTGTTGAAGGAGAGTCCTGCGGTGTAGCCGCGGTATGTGTTATCATAGGGACTACTGTAGTGTTCTCCGTAGCTGCAGTGTTATTAGCTAACATTTTTGATTCCTTTAAAAAAAAAATTGTAAAGACGTGTGATGAACATGAAAATTTGTGACATACTTTGAAAAAGATAATTACCTTCTGTAAGTTGCATTTGTTAGATTGCGCACAATCTTTACATAATGTCGGGTGGTGAGCTGAAGACCTAGTTTTACGTCTCGATTTAATTGCTTTCTCTTTATGGCCATTTACGACATCCTTCGCTTTTCTGACGTCATCAGCGGAACGCCAGAAGTTTTTGATTTCATTCTGATCGAAGGAAATTTTAAAATAGGATTTAATAATGAAATTTAAATTATATCGTAATTATGCTTAGAGAACATATTTAATGTGGAATATGTAGAATGATATTATTTCTCTCATTACGTTTTCACCTGGGAAAAACTGTCGCTAGAATGGGAGCCTGAATTAGAGTCATCATATTGTATGTCGTTGTGCTCTGAAAAACATTCGCTAGATAATTTTGACTTCGCTAATTCCCGTTGTTCCCGCTCCCTTCTTTCGTTGCGCTAAAAGTTTTACAATTTGTTAATGAAGTGAAATTATTTATATTAACATTTAAAAGTATCTTATTTAAATTGCCAGTGTGTTGCTTATTAGATTTTTAAATATTATTGATTTTGTAATTATGTTTATTTCCATTGTATTTTTATAATTAATATTAATTTTAAAGAAAACTTTAAAATTATTTTACAACGTTTTAATTATCTATGAAAATTCGTAAATTTTTCTAATAAGTGTATAAACAAACTTAAATACCAAGTTACACATTACATTTTTTTAATAATATTGTAATGTTCCTTTCGAAATGTTTCATAATAGGTAAATGAAATAAAAAATAGAACGATATATTACTTACTTCAGAACTGAAACCTTCGACTAAAATGGCTACAAGCAAATTAAATAGGACATAATTCCCAAAGGTCATTAAAGCAACAAAATATAACGCCGCCCAGTGACTGGTCTTTTCCATGCCGTTGAATAATACAACATTCCAATCTTCTTGAGTTAGAACCTGGGGAACCGTTTATACGTATAAATACTATTTTATATTTTCATAATTGATTCTACTACAACATTAATTTTGAAGTTTTTTTACTTTCCTTAATTAATCAAAATAAGCAGGGTGTGCTGATAAAAATCTTCGTGTTTATTATATGTTGTGCTTCGTTGTTCTTAGAAAGTGTTAAGATTAATATTTTTGTAATAAAGAAGGAGAATCATATCTTGTGTTTTTGTGATAAAAATCAAATCATGTAGTATTAGTACGTGTTGTGTAGTATATTAGTGTGTAAGAAAAATATACACTGTAATGAAAAGGAAACACAGACGGCGATTTGGAGTACACAAGCATAAAGGGTCCAGCATTTCCAAAACTTTTTACTAATACAAAAAAACTAATCAAGCAAGATGCACAAACTACTGAGCGTTCGTTTGAAAACTATAAAACTACAAAATTTACACTACAGCCGACGCTTTCCATCAGTAACTAGTACACACAAACTCAGGCGTTCCTTTTTCAAGTAATACTAAAATCATTCAGATTTAACAAACACGAGATACACGCAGTAGAAACTTTCTACAAGCACAATCGAAGGGATTGCAAATTATCCGACTTCTTGATACCTTTTCTAACATTTACGTCAAACTCACCTGGAATACGGTGACCGTGGCCCAGAGGATGTTATTAAAATGTTTTCTGTCGCACTCACACTTGGGATGGTGCGATATGATCTCGGGGCAAGTGCAATCGCGTTCGGTGCCATTGTCCTCGATGTACTTGCAAAACTTACCACCGAATAGATACATGCCAAGAATACTGCACGACGCGGGTCCGATGAAAAAATGAAAGAAAAACAAAATGCTATGCGCATACGCCGCGACCGGATGAACCAGACGATATATGTTACGTAAACGACGTTAACACTGCGAACCTGCCGCACCTCACGCAACATCTGACTAATGTTACGGACGATTGTTAATAAAATTTCTGATTAAAATTAAACAAAATGTGATTTAATACCAATTAATATTTGAAAAAAAAAACAATTGAAATATGTAGTTTGAGTGCTTCCAAATGTGAAGCATTCGCAGAGTGAAAGTGCGTGAAAAATGAAATAACCGTAAAACTAGTCGATTTTTAGACAAATTGAAATTTTACTACAGAGTTCAATATTTAAAGCTGTATTAGCAAAGCAGTGTTATCGCCACTGGTACGCTACAACCAACGGATTTGTTATTGATGTATATTATTTAAATGTTTTAAAATATTTTATCTCTAATTATTTTAATTAAATGCTAATTCCCCGATGAAAATAAAATTAAATTTTAATAAGATTTTACAATTCCTTTATCCAAGAATAGTATAATGCAAATTAAATAATTTAGAAGAGAAAAGTAAGCAAAAGAATAGTGCAAAAAATTAACTGAAAAGTTTCATCCAATTCGTACCAGAATTTTTAACAAAGGTGTAACCATTCTCATAATAAATTTTTGTGACAAATATTCTTTAATTTTTATACAGAGATAGAGAAATGAAGGGAAAGTAATAGAGCGGGCAACAACTGTCAACATAAGGAGTTACAAATCGGAAAAAGAGGAAAAATATAATCAAAGTTAAGAGATGTTTATATAAGTTGAAAAAAGTTATGCAGGACGACGTGAAATAATGAAGTGAACTTTATTATTATTAATAATTTATTTAAAGGTTATTGACAAGAAAGTACACTTCATTCATTTCCTTAAAATACTAGAAAGATCATTGGAATTTATAAAACCAAAGCAGCATGCAAAGAGTGAAAGTTGTTTTACGGAGTATAGCTGTAATAGTGGGATTAGAGGGATCGACAACGAGGGAATCAATTCCGCGAATCAGCATTTATCGACCTCAGGCTAACCTACGATTAAACCAAGCTCACTTAACAATGTGCTTTCGTCAAATTTTGGTGGGAATATTTTACGGCACAACGTACGGTGATAGTTACACTAGATGGTTCTGGAGCAATTTGTTATGAATGGATCTAATTTTTGTTTACTACACGGGTTCTAGGATAGCTGTTACGCGACTGAACGCCTGTTTGACAAAGCACAAAGCTGCAAGGTATTTTTACGGGTGTACCTAATTTTGTTTTAAAACGACTTAAAATATATATAGCACTTGCAGCAAAGTGAAAAGTCGTTTGTGTACTCGCGTTGTTAGTCAACTAGCCGTCATAAGGACACTCGTTAGTTAGAAGGATTGTCGATTTGTACTTGAGTGTTGGCTGCTGACGGGCTCAAAAGTAAAAGCGTTTAGTAATATGTAGCAAGTTCAGTCTGTTTTTTGGGTTGTCTGTTAGGTTTTTTAAATTTAAAATATTGAATACCTGAAACACTGTGACAAAGGCCCACAAGAGCGTATCAAAGTTTTTTCTGTCGCACTCTTGGTCACCCTCTTCATCTTTCTCGCAGAATTTGCACCCGAAGAGGTTCATACCGAGGATGCTGAACGTTGTCACGCAATATACGATTAGATAATAGTACGTTTACTACAGTCCTTTCCACATGTATACAAAGGGTTGAAATAAAAAATTGTACATTTACGCTAAAGTGTAAGGTCTAAAATGGAAAGTGAAAAAGTGCAGGTGTAAATAAACCGAGGTGAAGAAAAAGCATAAAAGCGTGATAAATACTATAACAAAACTTTGGAAATAGAAGAGAAAAGATTGTAAACAGTGTGGATAGTGGTAGTGTGTAGTAGGTAAAATGTCACATAGAGAAATGATTGATAGATACGTTAGGATAAGATAGAAACGAAAACAGGGCAAATCACTCACAGTTATACCAGTGCACGGGTTAAGGGATGCAAGTGTGACAGTTAAGTAGAAACTATTCAGATTTAACGAATTCGAAGAGTAGAATTAAACTTCTTATCTATAGGAAAATGAAAATTCCTATTGAGCAATTATTAAGTAATTGCTTGAGAAACTAAAATACTACGCTACAGTTAAAAGAATTGGAAAGATAATACTGCAATAGAGCAAGAAAGTAAAAGAAATGATTTGAGTTAAAAATATGTCTATAAATTAACTTGCACATTTGGGACTTTTTCCGCTGAAATTTTAATCCTTTCAAATTTCGGTACGAAAACACACCCATAACTGTGAACTCAATAATTATATAGCTTTAAAAAATAAAATTTAAGAGGAAATAGAGAAGCCTGCATAGGACTCGGTAGAAAATTAGAAAAAAAAAGAAATCGTTTAATGGACCCTTTTCTTTTATTTAATTTTTTATAATCGTGCATTTTAGTTGCAGATTTAATTTTAATTTATGTTTCAGGTATAAATAATTTTATAATACATATTTAAACGTTTTGGTCGTATATTGGCAATATATAATACATTTGTCGATTATTTAGAAAGATTTATGAGACAGTTACCGTTACAAGTAAAGACTAAACAATTACCTGAATATGAATATGAAAAGAACAAGTAAGGAGAAGAAAACTGCAACGTTATCCATTGTCCTTAACATAACGAAAAGTTGACGTCGTAGGTTTGGCATAAATCTTACTAGCTTTAAAATGCGCAAAAGTCGAAACGTGCGCAAAACTGAAAGACCAGAACTTCCTGCCATATCCTTGTCGTTTCCAAAACTTTGTGCCAATTCAAATGCGCTGTTAAATATAAATTGATTGAGATGAATGTTATCCATTTTACATATATTTTATAATTTATTTAATTATATGAAGGCTTACCTTAGAATAACGATAACACCATCAAAAACATTAAATCCGTTGGAAATGTATTTGAAAGGTCCCTCTGCGATGATCTTTAAAACCATTTCAATTGCGAATATAGCAGAAAAAACAACATTGCTGATTTCCACAATGACGGTGAGCTCTTCTGGTTGGTTGTGATATTCAATTCCCATAGAAAGTGTGTTGATAAGTATTGCCAGGAGAATACCTATATTAAAAAGGTTCAATTATTTGTTTATGTAAATAGAGCAGCAATTTTATAACAATTTTTATTTTAATAGTTTCAAACCTTGCTGAAAATATTTATGATTGACGATTGTTTTAATATGTTTCCTTAACAAGAAGAAAAATTTCGAAATTCGTTTCCAGAAAGAAGAGCATGCATTGTAGATACGACTTTTTTTCGTATGCTTTGTCGCCGCTTCAGCCGCTATAAGGTCAGCACAACATGAAAAATCCTCTATCTCGACAATCTGTAAATATCTGCTTGTTTTATTTTCTGATAAAATATAGTACATATCAATATAAGATCTTGAAATTATTCTCACCTTTGTGTCTGGCTTTTCATCACCTGCTCTTTTGCTGATGCCCTTTGTCAATTCCTCGAAGAATGAGTCTAGAGCCACTTGTCCGGTTGGCAAAGCGGCTGACAATGCTCCAGATAATGCCAGCAGCTCTTGACAAGACATTGTGCCACCTGCAGCTGCACGATCGTCAGCTGTATCACTTGCAGGCAGGTCGAACTCTACGTTACCAAATTAATCACACTACAGTGCTCGATGCTAATGGGACTTGCATTAAATTATTGACCGAGAAAGTATTCAAAAATTTTCGCAGAAAAAACTATAATTGTAATTATTAAAAATTTCCCGAATACTTTCAGGGTTTTCATTAAAAAAATATTAACACATTAGGAAACATAAACTACACCAAAAGGTTTATTAACTATGTTATTCCCTGAAAAAAAAAATAAAACCTAAACTATAAGACTTTTTTCTAAAGAAATCTGTAGATGTGATAAAAGTTATTTCACGCATGCCTGGCTAATAGTTCGTCTAGATCTAATACACCTCTAGACTCACCGCTTTGGCTCTTAAGCCAGTCACGCTGGCACAACGAATCTATAAATATTTATGGCAGGAGTTAATTATCAATGGAATCTATACACTACGTCTTCCTCTGCATAAGAAGAATTTCAACCCAGATGTAGCAATTAAATTTAATATTTTTTTCAAATTAAGAACACTTTTTCATTGTAGTAAAATGATGACATACAGACGTTATCAGATTTAAAGTAAGTAGTGACTACATATTACTAGGTTTTTAAGGTAATAACAGTTTCAAGGGCGACATTTATCATCATCTTATTTATTATTGAATTACAAAAATGTATCTTTGAAAATTTTATAGACGCTTACTACAAAGAGTATTCTGTGTTTATTTTTTATAAATTAAATTATTGTTATATCAAATAATTTTATTTTTAATAAAATATTATTCTGTGAAATATAGTGCCGAATGAAAACAGCATTTAATAGACAACTTTTTATAATTAATAAATATTAAAATCCATCTTACCCGTTTGCGTCATTTTCTCCGATGAGCACACATTATGTGGGTGTGCTGTTGGTGTAGTTGGTGTATGTAGCAACACTGTATCGCTGAACATAACCGATGATCGTCGCCTCGCGAGAGACGGCGGCGGGAGTAGAGACAAATTGGAAGCGTTCTGTATAACGTAAATAAATAATTAATTACCTTTTTTTAACACGATTTTATGACATTTATCAAAGATTAATAATCTGGTATTGAAATCTTTTTGAATGGTTCTATAAATTTTATAAAGTAGTGAAATAAAAGACAATTTTTAAACTAAATTTACCAATATCAATGTCTATATTCGATTTTATTAACCATGGACACGGAATAGAATACCAATTTGTTTCTTCCCTAGCCACACATAAGTTTCTACATACTGGTTGAAGTTTTAACATGTCCTTAATTTGAACAGAGTTAATCTTTTTAGTGTCACAAATACGTGAAGAAAATTTAACTCACTAGGTCTGAAAAGCACACTAAGTAAACTCGAGAAGGACGGCATACACGAATTGAGCATGCTTAGTTGCAGGGCAAGGAGGCACTGATTGAAATATAATATATAATACGATATACAATACGATATATAATTGACTGAAATCCCACTTAACTATATGGGAGCTGCTAATGCAAAAAAAATTTTCATATGTTAATTTCTGTTGAAAATGGGAGACATCTTTCAGTTTTCATTTATCGACTATAATAATTTCTATGACAAAAGCTTTGTAAGCTTGTGCATTTCGCGTTTATAAAAAATAATTAGTGAGCTGAAATAGAAGAAAGTTTGCATATGAATATGTTTTTAAAAAATTATATTACCTCAAGATCGGCGGCTGACAACGAGGGTACGCGCAACAGGCTCGGCCTGCTCAAGGGTTCATCGCCCGCCTCCTCGAGCCCCATCTTACCTCCATTCCCCTGCCACAAATCCATTATAATATGTTCCCTAACATAAAAATGCTTTTGTACGCAGTTGAGGAGTATTTCATGATAAATTCAACAATGTTCATTTTGTTCGTATTTATGAGAAAATTTACAGCTCCAGGTTTTTTTTTTAAGTTTTTGTTAATCGGAGTAAAACACAACAAAGATAAAAAATATCATATTACCTGTGGATGCGCGCGGGGACAGCAAGGATGATGTTGTTTAGGTTTATTTGCGGGCAACTGAAGAGTTTCCCGACTTTGTCGCCAACGTATCTGAGCTTTTTGATAGCGATAGACCCTAAAAATTGTTAAAGATAATTTTCTATACATATTTGGGTATACTCGTACGTAACAGTGTATGTAGTGTGTATGCATGGTCTGTATATTCTCATATGTAGGTAGATGACTAATACGCGTTGATAAGTATACACGAATACATTTATATTGTTTATTTATTTTGTATGTACAGTAACATCGTTCATTATTCTTTTACACATCTTTTTTGTAATAAGAGTTACAATTGTTATGTTGTAGTTTATCATTAATTCTTTATTATAGCCCTTATTTTTTTCTTACTCTGGATTGAGTAGCAGAAGATATCTATAAGTACTGAGTCCTGTCAGCTTAAAACATTAAAAAAGTAAAAAGAGAATCTTTGTGATGGTTTTCTATAGGAAATATCATTAATAATTTTTAACGGACTTACCTAATCTTCTTCGCCATTCTCCTCTTAAATCTCCTCCACAAGTGGGCAACATACTTAACTATTTCTGCATAACACGTCGCCGGTTCACTGTTGTTAGTGGATGATGCTAACGTCGAAGAAGACGTGAAACGTGCCCTTTCAGCGCGCATCCTCTCCATTTCTCGTTTTTTGGTTTCACTGAACTGTGTTGCTATGACGACAAGGCAGAGATTAATCATGAAAAAGGACCCAATCTGAAAAGAGAATCTCGATTGAATATTTGATGTTTACTTTGTTACGGACGAGAAAATAATGTATAACACATACCACAATCAGTAGCACAAAATATATCCAATCCCAGAAACTATGTGCATCTTGTACGTAATACATGATGTCTGTCCATCCTTCTAGAGATATGACCTGAATGCGAATAGTTTTTTAAATATATTTTTTTTTCATCATCCTCACATATTAAATAAAATAGCGGTTTGAAAATTTACCAAGAAAATGGCCACCCAAGCCAGTCCAATGTTGTCAAAGGAGATTGTGCCTTGAAACGGATTTGATCCCCTTTCAGTACAATTTGTGTAATACTGATTCCAATTAACGCACGAGTTATTAGTCGGTCTATTATATGAAAACGGTTTCGCCGTCTCGTTGCAAACCAGTGGACCGTAGCGATACGGCGGAAAGTTGCCGCATTGGTGCATTCCACTATCTTCAGGTGTTGTGCAAATGTAGTCCAACTCCTTGGAGAACTCGTAGTGAAACGATATGCTGTGTACAAGTTGGTACATATTATTTTCGAACAATTATGAAAATACATTTAAAGGCTACCTTACGTAGTGATTAAGTCACATTTATTATAGTAGAGAGAGTACTAACGAAAGTGATTATTTAAATAGTAATTAAATTTGATTTAATCATTAGATAATGGCATTAATGTTTTTATAATAATTTTCGAATCCTTATTATTTAATATTTTATTAGGGAAAATGGGGATGAAGGTTCTAATCATTGAACAAAGAAGGATTTGTTACGAAATGAAAAATGTATCTAAATCGATCAGATCACAGTTCAATTTATCGTATTCTACAAAGCCAGACGTTAAGCTGAAATAAACAAATAAGGACAAACATGCAATAACAATAAACATGCATTATTATATTGGTGAAGTGCAAACAAAGATGCGGACGATTAGATTTTGACGTTAAGGAAAATACAAAAACTTGTTGTTGAATTGCTTTTAAAAGTAGAGATAGTGAATTTGAAAGAATAAAGCCAGTTGACAAGCCACTTGTAGGTCGTTATCTCGTAACGATCGCAGCAGCTACCAAGGACGGAACATGAATGGTAGTCGTAACGCTGGATATTTGGCGCCATTTTGGTCACAACTGGCATGTTCCCTTGAATACCGCTATAAAGGTTTTATTGTGAGCAATAAACCTAATCCTATTTTTTTAATTTAAATTTACTTTCTAGTAACATTCAAAACTAATGATTGCTTTTCAAATATTACAATTATATATATTATAATTACAGAAAATTAATGTGAATTTGAGCAAATTAAAATTTTCAGCCATTGTAAACATCACACACAAACGATTAAGCCTTAAGTGTTAGTTTCAGTAGATCACTTGTGTCAATTTGCATGAACTAATTGCCATTCTGTTAGAGGAAGTGTTCGGAAGTGTACTAAAATGGTCACTGCATTATCTTCTGCTTTTAGAGTTTGCAATGCTCCTATTTATGTTATAGATTTATAGTTTCGTAAAGTCTCAAATATTCGTATTTAAGTGTTTAGATATAATGAAGAACAAATACAAACTAACTTAAAGGTTTACAGAACTAACCAATGCTTTGAGTGATTTGTAACAAACTGGCAGTTTTTAGCCCAAATGAGGTTGGAAAGTAAAAAGTGATTAATTATTGTATTAAAAACCTAAATTTCCTAATAACTGCCAGTTCGCAAGAGATAAGCAGATATTATAGCACATCTGGACGGCAGATGTGTGAAGGTACACGTGACAACAAATTTTCAATATTTTTTTTTTTTACTGAAACACTTAATTTTGATCTCAATTCCTTACGAGTTCACTCTGACGCGCACTCTGTACCATTCTGACAGGTCTCTGGAACATAAATTGAGGATGTGGTGAAGTGTGTCATGATCCTATTTTAAAAACTAAGAAATGTAAATCATGTACGTATAAGACATTTTCAAAAATTATGTTTAATTACATTCGAGATTCGATTATCAGTATGTTGAATCTATTCTACAAAAATGTCTCGTTGTATGCTACTATGTCAACTACTTCTATAGGTTATGTCAAAATTAGGTTTGATTAAAAACATTTATGTACCAAATGTATTTGTAAATTACGCTACAAATGAAAATGTTTTCTTTTGTGTTTTTGTTAATATTATAGAATTGACAGTATGCAATATTTAAGTGTGTTTGGTTAATAAAGTATGTGATAGCGGTTCAAATTCCAACATGCACAATCGTAATATGTTAGAGACAATGGAGAATAATGTACGTCGGTATATGTTAAATTATGTGGAGCAGCCGTGTATATGCTCTTTGTAAGTATAAGCGTTAAATATTGCATGCAGTCAACTTTAGCAATGGAACGTGCCGCTAAAACGAGCTGTCGTATTCAATGAAAACAATGGAACAGTGATTATTATCTCCACATTCAAAAATTCTATATTATCAAAACCTATTATCGTTTATAACATTTTCAGAGATATTCCCGTATCTTAACCTAATCGTTATAGTGAGAAATTGATTACTCACTTTGGTCGTAGAACGTTTGGCGGTAAGACCAATTCACAGCGCTGTCTTAATATCCCCGCCCAAAGCTGCACACCGACTATTCCAAATATGAAGAATACGAAAAAACAAAGTAGCAAGACATTACCGAGCATGGGCAACGTATCCAAAAGTAGCATCACCAGTATTCGCATACCTGTAAAAATAAAGGCAAACCTATCAAGTTTCTTAACTGTTCTACTCAGTAGAGGGCGCATTTTGAATTAACGTAGACAAGAATTTAATAAAGATATTTCGAATTCGAATTTATAATAAGGCCTTGTAATGATCTCTTTATGAAATTGTAACCAAAAATAAATATAAATTAATATTCGACGTGGAGTCGTAAAAAGTTATGAATTGCAATATGTGAAAATAACACAGATGTATGCGTAACCACAAAGCGTAGCGTAGCAATTTAATTTGTAGTGGTTGCATTTCTCTACTTATTTATGACTTCAATTTTGGATTTTCGCAAAACTTTCATGTGCAAGTGTCTTTTGTAAAAATATTATGTTTAATATTAAATTAATAATTAAGGGTTTAAAAGGGTTTATAAATATATATTTTTAGTTACTGCAAGTTTAATGAATGATAACAAAATTACTACTTTCTAAATAAAGCTATTAGAGTAAGAATTATTTAATTAAAAATAAAGTTTTATTAAATTTCTTTTACGTCGCATTAATTTTGAGTAAGGTGGAATTTCATTATATTGCCAATTTAATTTTATACAGATTTGAAGTGAGCTTGAGTTAAAATTCAAACTCTCGAATCAATTTTCTCATAATGCCGTCTGGGGGTGGGAGTGTTTGCCGGAGGTTGTGGCCGGGTGTACTTGTTGCTTGCCGATCGATCTCACCCCAACACTCGCTCTCAATTCTCGCTCCGGGTTAATTTCTAAAAGTGCCTCACCGATATGAGCTTTTCAGAGGAAAATTCACTTTATTACATGTTTATTGGACGAACAATTTACGTTGGAAATGTTTAGAATTAACTTGAATTTTACTCTCATGATTTATTACAAATATATAAATATTTAATTTTCATTTTTATATTGTCCGAAAAAGAGAAGTGTTAAAAATTTCAAATGTGTCTGTGTACGAAACATATATGTATTTATTGTGACATAGTTTATAAAAAAAACGGCTTAACCATTTTGATCTAGTTCTTATTTTAAAGGGATACTACCGAGAACGTCTTTAGCTGTAATTCGAAACATTATTCGAAGACTATCAACTTATTTCTGTAGCTGGTATTTTCAATTTAAAATAATAATAGTATTTGTTTTGAGGGTGATTAAAATTTTTATTTTAACTTACCAGGTGAATAATTGTCTATCTATAAATTTAGGTACATTATCTTACTAAACCGACGTCAAGTACTGTATTGCAGGAAGCTAGCCTGCTGTTTTTAATAAATTACACTCGGACATGGTGTGACAAATGGCCTAACAACGTAGTTTTGTTTTGTATGTGGATAGAACTGAGCAACTTCAAATGGTATGTTTCAATTGCCCAGCTAATGATGTTGTTAAATATTATAATTGCAATTTTAAATAAATACTATTTTTATTCGATAACAAGTTGGAGATTCGTAATACGACACATCCTCGTTTTTTTTGCTTCCTTTTTATATATGATTATGCGTAACCTTTCATAGAGCGGTCCGATTTATTTTAAAATTAGTTTTTATGTAATCAAATAGGAATTTTAAACATTCTTTACTGTTCTTACCTCCATGGTTAGAATTTCTAGTCCATGTCTATAACTTTTAAGACCTTTATTTTTTCACTTTCTATGAATATTTCATATTTTTCTATTCAAAGTGTAATCTTATTTAATATATTTAAATAGCGACATGGTATGTACAGAGGCTTCGTCGATTTCATACGACTCACTTTTGGACAAAACAATTAAATAAACATTAAAATAACAATATATATGCCCGAGGAAGTTTCATCAACTGTCACATAGCAACGTAGATGTACCAAACGCTCGTTGTTCTCCTTTCTCTGTTATATTTAATTCATACGTTTCGTACTTCTAATTAAAAATATATACTTACTCGGTATCCTGTTGATGGCTCTCAGAGGTCGCAGTACTCGAATTGTTCTAATTGCCGAAAAATTTATGTTTTCCACATTCAGTGTATATTCAATAGCCCTGTATCAAAAATGTAATATTAAAATTTTAAGGTTAATACATAAAATTAAACCGATACACGATTTTTCACAAAGTTAAATTGACATCGTATCCAGCTCATAAAGTATGGTTTCAATTCCACTTTTTTGTTTGCGTTTGACGGAATTTCGAACCGAATGTGAGTGAGCTTAGGGATTGTTAATATTAAGAAAAAACTATCAATTCCTATCATACCTGATAAAAACAAATGTATTATTTCCTGACCTTATATTTACATTATGCGAGTTCAATATTTCATAGACTTGTTTTTTATATTTGTATCCTACACTGAAGCTATATTCATATATGCGTGATGACTCATAAATAAGTGAGCATCCTATCCGATATGACGCTTTCTTGATAAATAATATTTAGTATATATTTTGTACTTAAAATCTTACCCAGCCATTACAATGAAGAAGTCCAGTCTGTTCCACGAGTCGGCCAGGTAAGTACCATGGCCGTACACTCCCATTGCAACCATTTTAATCGTCATTTCCAGCGTGAAAAATGCAAATATAATGTCGTCGAAGACCTTCAAAACAAATGACAGTTATTTTGATTTAAATTTTTTTATAAATTAATTAGTAGTATTTTTTAAATAATAATATACAATTTTTTGATCATTAATGACTCAACCTATTTCAGAATATTAAGGATGGTGGTTTATGTAATTTTTATATATCTTATTATAACTTTCTTTTAACGCTACCTGTAATATTTTGCATCTGTTCGTGACGCACTGATCGTCCACGCATGGCTGATACATTCCCAATGTCACGCAGTTCAACAATATCACCAGCATTGATATTCGTTCGAACCATGTGTTATTATATGTTAAAGAAATCCTCATTAACTGTGTTAAGGGTATTGATTGATTTTTGTCTAACACGAAAAGCGATAACGGTTGTATGCTTACAGAATATGTAAAATTAATATTGTACCCTCGATTTTCTCGCTTGGATCTTTCCCGGAGAGACTACATTTTGAGAATCAAATTTAGAATAATTCGACAATTCAAAAGCGCCTGAGGAGGCATAATAATTTGGTTAGCATGTACTATTATTCATTATACGGGGTTACGTTTCTTTGTGCTGGTATTTTTTTTTGCCTATAGCCATATTAAAGAATTGTATTGCCAAGAAGTAGTAAAGCGTATAGTGTTCATTCTTAGTTCTTGGCAATAGATGTAGGCGCCGATCGATTTAACTTAGACGACCTTATGCATAGGAAAATCAGGGTACGTTTAAATTGTAGTAAATAAGTTAATTAAATAATAAAATATATGGAAAATGTAACACCAGAAAGTGACAAGCATCGTAGTTGTCACTTTCAGATTCTTTTAGAAAACGGCCTCCGTAACTACCCTCGTCAATTTATCTCATCTATATTTGTCTAACTTATTTCATTTTAACATTATTTACAAATGAAATCATACTTCTTTTGCTATTAGAATTTTTATCTATGAATGAACACCTCGCCTGAGAATAGTGAATGACGTAAGAATGGAATAAGGCGATGATTTGTTTTTGAAAGGTAAAATGTATTATTTGAATGTATGCAATATTATACTCGGCGTTTAAAAGATGAAAGAGAAGTCCATTTGTTGAAATGTTCATCATATGCGCATACATTTCGTATTTAGTAATTGAAACGCATATAGTAAAATTAGCTACGAGTTTTACTGAACAGTAAAATACTATTTGAAACACGGCCAGCAAAGTTAAAATGATGGGCATATTAAATGACCGTGTTGCACAGTTTTATTGGAGTTTTCTTAATTGTTTCAAAAATATTATCAAATTGATTAATTGAATCTCTATTTATGACGAAATTACTAAGAGCGAATATAATTTTAATTGCGAAAATATTTAAATAAAAAAATAGAAACAATTTGGAATAGAAAGAGTGTGGATAGCTGAGCTTTTTTAACTATAATTTCTAAAGTCGGAATGATGTTATTTACCTTCTGATATAAATACATACAAATAGAGTAGTATTCAAATTTTAAAGGTGAATAATTCAGTGTAATTATTTATATAATTTTACGCAACAATGGAAAAACATAAATATTATGTTGATATGTGTATTCTTTTTTTAATTTAATTTATTTTTACTAAACACCAATTTATTAACTCCAATGCGATTGAAGAGAAAATAATTACTATATTAATTGCATGTTAGGAGTCATTAGATATTACGATATATTTATTACACGCTACGAGTATTATCGTAATTTACGAGATAATGGCGAAAATGTTCCGTGGTAAATGTTTCGTAACATAAATATTGTTATTTATTGTAAATATCCTTCGGCAAAACATTTTAAAGTAAGTGAAAATGGTAAAAATATGTCTATATGGAACTATTAAGAAACATTTAAAAATGGTTTTTCCAACACTGACGTCGCTTATGGCGTAGTTGGTATATGGATGTTGTTTTCCTTTGTCCTTTTTAATTGTATATGTGTGTACTGCAAAAGTGTGTTTCATATTTTCAAATTACTGTTTTCTGTTTAACATTTAATGGGTCAAAATGACATCAGTTGTTTTCAATACCTGTTCTTGGCATTCAATTTAATAATTTTCAACAAATGCATTTTATTATCTATAGATGTTAAAAAGATTATTTTTTATTTTTAGTAGGTACAAATATAGATACATAATAAGACTTGGTAAATATTGTATTGAAGTTAAATGAATTTAATAGATTTAAAATGTAAAATATGTGTTATCTTGTTCCTGGGATATTACCGATGGAGCACGAGTTAACAATCATTACATTTTTTGTCTTAATCATTGCTTGTACTGAAATTATATATTTTTAAAAATTGCCGATAAGATTATATAAAATATTAAAACTATTAATACTTTATATTACACTAGCTATTCATATTCGCGCTGAAAAGTAATTGTCGAATGTATACAATTTTATTAATGTGTGCGCAAGGACACAAACTGAGAGCCAGTGCCTAAGGAGTAATGAAATAATACAATAATACTGGTCTTTCAAACAACACCGACTCTCAGTCAACCCGGCTCCGGTTAACCATAAAACGCTCGTAAAATTTCTATAATGTTTCAAATATATACTAAAACGTTGATTTTGCTACAAAGAATAACTCAATTATATACGATTGTTGTATAAACATTGTATACTTAATTGTTTTTTAGGTTCAAACTAATGCTGTCCAATCATTGTAATTTATATAAAATATTATATTTATAAATGTTTATATTATAAGGAGATTATCTAATTTAAATTAAAGTACAATGCGTTATTCTTTTGATCCAGAGACAAGTACAAACTGAAATACTAAGATCCAACAGAAATGAACAGGTTCAAAATTACCAATTACATCAAATCTGAAGTATATTTCTTACAGAAAAGCAAGAAAATGTAATGAAATTACACTGCTCAATGAAGAGTAATGCATCGCCGTACATAAAAATGGCCAAGTGCTAGTCGAAATCGTACCGCAAGAGGTTCAGTGTCATGACAGACAGACAAATAGATGAATGGCGGACTCAATTGGGGACTTCAGCTATCGGTTAAATAAGAGAAACCTTTGAATATCGTCGAATGATTAAATTAATGATTAATAATTAAACACATTTTTAAGCTGTAACTAAAATTAATCAGATTGGTAAATTTTTAAACCTAATGGAAGCGTAATTGTTTCAGCTATTACGCATATATGACGACGATACGTATGTTAAATAGAGCCATCTCATTTACGTCCGAGGTTCAAAAGTATTAAAAAAATTTAATAACACGTATATCACGATTTGAGCGTTTCTAATCGCTTTATATAATCACAATACGAGTAGCTTTAAAAAGGAAATAAGGCAGATATTAAAGGTAAAGTTGTTACGTAAAGCGCGAATATCAATAAAAGGTCCTATTCTATTAAATAGTAATGTGAACTTTACGAGCTGAGCTATTAGTAGAAAATAGTTTCTCTAAGGGTTTAACGCGTTACCTTCAGTTTTCTCTTTAGCCATCCCTCTATTTAGTGTAATGATCCGTAAAATTCGTATCCACGCGCACCTACGACCCCAGTAACACTCCGTAATTCACTGTAAGAAAATAAAACCGAGCACGTATATTTACTGACGAACTTTCTCAAGAGAAGTCCTGGTTTTAAATAAAAAGTTTGTGTAATAAGATGTCATTTTTCAAACTTTCGTCTTTACATGATATAAAAATATTTAATGAAAAAAAATTCTGCCAATTTTTGTTGTAATTATTTTATGATTATTTTAGAAAATAAAGATTAAGTACCCATTTCAAAAATATTTTTAATCAAATCGAATTAATTTTGGTGTTCATAATAATATTAAATACTCCTAACAAATACGCACTATTATTATTATTATTATAAATATGATATTTATATCGTTCAGTATCAAAACAATATGAATAATATTACTCATAACACGAAAAATTTAATTGCTGTACTATATATTATAACAAAGAGACAAACACGGAAACATTTATCAAAAAAATTCACAAGAATCATTCATAATAAAATTTCAATTGCGAGTTGAAATATCTTATTTTTGTTGTAACTTATATCGTCTATTTTAATATTACTTTTGTTATAAGTACACAAGTCAAGTTATACATTTTCTTCTCAATGTCTTTTTTTCCGAAGTTTGGCGATGATCATTTAAATTGTTAAAAGCTGCAGCACTATGGATAGAATACCGAGGTTAAACAATTGCCAAATTTTTCCATGACATTTTCGCCATGAGATCACTCTGTCCCTCTTCCTCACTCAATCTCTCCTACATGACAATTTTATTTCTGAAACTAGGTGAATGATATTTTTCTTGTTACAAATGTATGTAAAGTTGAGTTAAAATGAGCTTTGCCACCTCCTCTCTTAAAGTGCACAAGAGGTGGCAACGTCCTAGCTTTTGTCCCTAAAAGCAAAAGAAAAGCCTTGTTTGAATTATTAAAGAAGACACGCAGCAGTTCTGTATTTTTATATTTTCATTCTTTTGTATCAAAAGTTAAATGGGAATGTTTTTTTAAATAATTGTCAAATTTTACAAAATCTTGTTGATAATTAAATCAACAGAATATGTTTTCTTTAGCATTATACTGATGGTGAAGCTATATATACATGTCAAAAATCAAACTTCTTGTTTTCTAATTTTTTTTTATTACATATTGTTTATTAAATTAGAAGATAGTTTGGGCATAACTCAAGAAAAGTAATAATCATTTAAGAATGTATTACTCTATACTACACACAAAAATATTCCATGGAAAAATGTGAAACTAAATAGTAAAAATGCAGGTAGAAATAGGATACGATTAAAAATATTATTAGTAATTATAGGCGAAATTACTACGAGCCATAGCCTCGAGAAATTTCTCCATAAGTTATTTGTACCGAGCTAGTTTATAAAAACGTTATTTTCATAGGTATATCAAAAGTATGTCACGGCTTAAAGAGGTCCTCTTTGAGGAAGCGAGTTCGCGATAACGACTCTGATTTCAAATCATCGAGTCTCTTTAATATTTCACTATTCACAAAAAGCGTTTTTTAAATGATAACTGCTCAGATGAAACTGAAATTGAAGACCGTAATGCTTTTTCAAAATTTCATTTTATTTGATGATGCTTCAAAATTTATAAAACACGAGAGACTTTTCGCTACTGACAAAATATGTTAGTCAAATATATGTTAAACTAGACTATATAGTCTTAATTTTTTTATTAAAAACCGTTATTATGTTGTTTAATCTCTTTGACGTTGTGAACCGTAGTGACTGATGTCGTAAAATGTAGAATGACAACATACTGTCATCTTTTTCTGCACATGATTTAACACTGCGTATTATTATTATGTATATAAAATACAATTAATTCGTCTTCTAATAATAATATATTTATACCAAGACATGGCTAAGTTGTGATATTCTATTTAATAGTACTGGATTTTATTTGATTTGTGTTTTTTTTATTGATTTCAATAGAGTTTAATTCATATGAGTATCATAAGAATAGTGTCATTGTTTCTTTAAGATTCTGCAAATCCATTTTGTTTGGGAATGCGGCCTGGAATTTTAAGTCTAGTCAAGTATAAAGTTGAACGGAAAATCTATAGACTCGTAAACCTTCGAATATTTCAGTTCTAACGATGTATATGTAAATACGATGACGTTACTATCAATTCAGTTCAAAGAAGCCACTTAATCATTCACTCATTATAAGCGGAGCCCGAGGTTTAATGCCTTGCTTCTATATTCTATATAATTCTACGATTTAGTTTTACACAGATTACTGTGTGAAACTAAATTGTAGAATTGTATATAATACTGTGTAAAACAAAATTGTGGTCATTAGATCAAGTTTTCTAGAAGAATTTAATACACAAATTCTAGTAGATTTTTTATGAAAACGTGAACATGTTAGGACTAAATAAAACATTCCATGAGTGGTAATTAATGTCTTATCTGTCAATATTGATTAGGATAATCTATCCTCGATGGCGATGAAAGTCGGTCCTAAAATTATTCTTACAATTATAATCATGAATCATGATTTAAAGGTATTTAAAAAAGAGTATTGGAAGGATTATAATTATCAATGATTACTCTAAATTATTCTACAGAGAAAAATTAAAAAAAGACGTAAAAGCCGTGTTTTATTACCATAATGGTACGTTTCTATTTATGCCGACCGTTCGTTGTGTCAAGAAAAGGCAGTTTTGTAAGAAAAAAAAAGACTACAGTGGTATTATCGTTTGCTTTCAACTCAATAGATTTGCTTTAATAATTCTAGCTCTTTGTACATAATGAAGTATTTAAACAACAGTTTCGGTAAATAGAAATGAAAGTAGTATTCTTTAGACATTTTTGTTGAAAAAGGACTCTTCAAACAAATAAATATCTGACATATTACAAAATTTTACGTTATGAGAACAAAGAGAGATTTAAAAAAGGCTTTCTTCTCCGTCGAATTTATTTTTTTTATTTCATGATATGTTAATTTTATTTTTAGACTTAACGATCTATAAGATACTAAAAAAATAATTTGTATTATAAATATAATTCATGCAAATTAGATCAAGAATCGGTCGTTGCTATTTTCATAGGGCTTGGTTATAAATTATTATTTTCATTGCTTTACCGCCATTTTGTGATAAAAAACAACAAAATAGAGTATAATGAAAAATCTCTATTAAAAAAAAAATATAACTAATTGTTACGGACAAGCGTCCCTAAACAATAAGTGCATTCATTTTATACTTGACGATAATAACACCTCGTTTTCCGGTTATTTTATTCGGTGAGGTTACGTCACCTGGTGGACGTTGTAAAATTTCGATTTCTGTCTCTACTATCACGCGTAAATTGCGTATCAAACTTCTGAAATGGCAGTGTCAATCACCTTCACGCTTTGATCGAAGTGTATATATTTTCCAGAGGTACACAAATTCGCTATGTCATACGAGTATAAGTCTAATTACGTTGTAGACTTTGACGATGTTTGTTGTCGTATTTTTTTATATTTAAAAATGATTGAAACTACTACTTACTACTTACAAATAAATAAATACATAACAAGTTTGTAGATTCATACGTTAGTAAATATATTATAAAATCATTAGAGTTTTAAATCTAATCTCAATTAAAATATGTTTTAAACGTTTTGATTCATAAAAATTAGCAGAAAATAAAGATCAAGCGTTATTAAGACAACGCTGAACGAGATCAGTTTGCCTCGCGACCACGTACGATAATACCTGCTCCGAAACATTGAGGAACATTAGGTATCGTATCTTATAAATATTTACGCGATATGGGCCCGAAAATTTTTAATTTATATTTCGTAATTGGTTTAAATCTGCATGGCTCATTTATGTTAATAGAGAAGTTCTTGTGAGAATCCAGGGCTTCATAGAGAGTCCTCATCAGCTATCACTTACAATTTTAGAGGTTAATCGAAACACCATTCAACGTTCCTTGTCTGCTTTTCAAAGTTTAAATTGGTGTGCTAGAACTAGAATATCTTACCGTATGTGTCACGTTCAATTTAAAGTCCAGTTATTCTTAATTAAATATGCGATTCTTATAATATTCTGAAAATTTTCATCATCATCATCTTATTTCTAATACTTCATTGTCAAATATAGCACACTAGTATAGCCGTACAGCATGTATGTGATGTACAGAAAATAGTTTTAATTTTTATTGTACAATATAAAAATATCTTTTGTTTTCTTGAACTCGATTACTGTCTATGCCCTATTAACGTCCAATATTTTCCTGGAACAGGAGAGTTTTGGTGTAATCTAATTTTTATGTTTTCTCAGGGAATTTAAGACGTATGTCGTAAATAAAATGTGTACCTTCAATGTTCAAAGCTTAATTATAATTATTCATTATAACATTTTTATTGTATACAAAGTTCAAAGTCTGATTTAAATTACGCATTAAACATAATCTGATCAACATTTTACGACAATGTTTACTCTTTGTCTCTATTATGTTACGAAATTTTAATAATTAAGAATGTACGTTTGAAAAATAACATAAAATACAAAATTATCCAATTATCAAATTATCCAATCATTTTTATTTAACCAATGACAAAACGAAGAAGAGTGATAAAAGGTTTAAGGTAGGTATCTACGTTTATGTGGCAATTTTTTAATATAATTAATTTTAATTATTTTTAAGTAACGTTATATAATGGTAAGAGTGTTCCTAAGTACAAATATAAAAAGATCAAATCTCTACAACTGAAGATTATAAGGTTTTTTATAACACGGGTATTACAGAATTTTAATTCAGTTTTAAAGTTAATTAATGTTTATAAATGGGAGCCTTAAAAAGTTTGATTGTAATATAAAAACGAATAATTATTTAAAAAAAATGGATAGAATACCATATAAAGGAGAATTGTACCTACCGTGGATAGTAAAAAATATAATTTTATGTGTTATAACTCAATCAATAAAACAAAAATAAATTTGCTAAAATCCGCTTTGTGTAAACGCAAATACTACGACCAAAATACTATCTCAACACGCGTCTTAAGGACATTTTACTTAATAGAAAAAACAAATAATTTGCTAATTAAAAAAAAGCTGGAATTGACTAGTTATGTTTTTGTTTGAGTCATGAAGTTCCGTAATGTTACGTTTGGTTCAATAAATATAACATACGGATGTATTGAATAGGCACATCCAGGTGTGGAATTCTCTAGACGACTATGGGACAAAATTAAATTATAATTTTAACAAACCCGGTGCGTCGTTATATCCCGTGCGTCACGTAACGAGTCCTACGGGATTACCGGAATCATGTTTATTTACTAAGATAGAGTTTTAATTTAGATAATTAAATAATTAGTTTTAATTAAGTGTTAAACTTGTGTATTGAAATTGATTTGTAGTGAAAATAATGAAAATTAAATTTTTATTATTATTTCTTTTATTCTTTATTAACTTCACATCAAATTCACACGAAGTTAAGTGACAAAGAAGCAGGAAATGGAGAAGGGTGCTCGCCCAGAATTATCTGGCTCTCATATGTATATGTATCTCTCTCGTAATACTGCAATGCTGTTAAATCCACAGATTACATTGAGGGTGATAGCAAGCCATACGGCTTCGAAAAAACCTTATCACTATCCAGACTTCACTAGACATGAGGCCCTGGAATCATGTTATGAGGCAATCGATAAACAACTAGGCCACGAAGATTGTCGAAATTTCTTTATTCCCGTTATCGATATGTGTTGAAGACATATGTGAATAAATATATAATTCATCCAAATATTCAACGTCCCGTAGTAAGTTATTTTTCATAAACTCGATGCTACAGATTTATTATTAATCAATTCATATAAAGAAAATTCTTGTTTTTTGTTTTGTATTTATGGGTTGATAAAATATAGGTTATTTAAAAGATTAATTATTAGTTTTATGTCATAGTATTTTCAATTTTACAGCATTCACAATTGTAACCGATTCTGTATCTAAAAAATATTGAATAGGGAAGAAATAGCGGTATTTGAATGGTATCATGTTGGACAACGAATATCGGATAAACTGTATTTGGAATTGTTCCAATTGAAGTAAGCTCGGGCGAGCAAAACAAGTAAATTGTTTTCGATATCGCATGTAGTGGGCTTACACTGGTGAATCAAGTGACGTATAAAACGGAGTTACGACCGTTTTCTGGTTTCATTGAATTTGAACTTGTATCAAAAGTTAATGAAACTGCTGCTAAACACTAATAAGAGACAATCAACATATAAACATTTACATAAGTAATACAGGAATGACATATTTATTAGTACATCTAGTTTATTTTAAAGGGAAAAATTCAATGTAAATACTTACTTTGATAATTAATTGAAACTGGAAACGTGAAAGTGCGCTACTCTATTGTTTACCAAGTATTATTATTTTAGAGATAAGCAATTCATCTCAGAAAAGTGAAACAAATAATAATTTTAAGAGTTACAGGAACTCAGCACCATTATCACGAAAAAATGCGTTTAGTGTTGACGCAGTGATCATGTATACTATGTTATATCAATCAAAGCGATCGAGTGAAAAAATCATATTTTATAAGTCATTTTACTATTAAATGGGCTAGCATAAGTCGCAATAGTTTATATGTAATTATTCTTCTCTTGAAAAACACCACGTCATATCTAAACGGAAATACTGATGTCAATAGATTATACCAATCTTTTGATGTGCACATTATAAGTGACGAAGCAAAACGTTTTGTCTTAGTGTACGTTTTGAAGTGACACCCCCCATCAGCCTTCTCTCCTCACTAGGGAAGGTTTACGAACGCCTCCTCCAGGCGCTACTTCGTACGCTCGTCGACGAGAGAAATCTCCCCGATGAGCAGTTCGGCTTTAGGCAAGGTCACTCCTGCGTTCGCAAAGTCCGTAAACGGGTCGAACACGTCCTAAGCGGTTTCTCGCGCAAGCGACCACTTCAAACTCTCGCTGTTTTCTTCGATATCGAGAAGGCCTTTGACAAGGTCTGATAAGACGGCTTGTTCTTCAAGCTGTACTTTCTTCAAGTGTTAGACAAGCTCGTCTCCATCATACGAGCCTTCCTGTCGAATCGTACGTTCCGCTATCGCGCTGGCAGCGAACTCCCGTTGAGCCGCCACATTAGAGCGGGGCTCCCCCAGGAGTCCTGCCTTTGCCCCCTCCTCTTCGCGCTGTTCACCAGCGACATCGTCAAACAACCTGTCAATCTCGCGCTTTTCGCGGATGACATCGCCCTCTTCGTTTCGGGCTCTAGCCTTCCCAGGCTGGTGCGGACCCTCCAGACGGCGACCGGGCGCTTCGATGCCTGATTATATACCTGGAAAGTCGACATCAACCAGGTAAAGAGCCTGCATTTCACCTATTCCCGCCCATATCACAACAGGAAAGCTGCTCGTTGTTGCACCTCGGGAGAAACCTTTCTCTTCGGCCATGTGATTCTCTGGAAGGACACGGTGAAATACCTCGACGTCACTTTACAGCGCCGCCTCTCATTCTCAGCCCACGCCCGCAGAGTCAGGAGTAAGGCGGCCTCAGTTTTAGGCCTCTTACATCCCCTGATATGCAAAAGAGCCAGTTTCGATGAGGCTGTAATAGTCGTCAAAAAGACTAACAGCGCAAACTTCACCGAACCCAGCAGCAGCATCAGCAGAAGTGATACCAGTGAAAAATATTTGCTACGGTTATATTTATCGTTAATTTATAATGAGAATTATTTATTTTTTGAGCAAATAATATTTAATTTTCCTATTAGATTTATTTTTTATTAGTCATTCGTCAGATTAATTTTGTTTTTTTTGCACCTTATATAAAGATCTTGAGATAAGATGCGCCACATAAAATAAGTGGTTTAAATTTTATCGATGATCGTGAAAGATTTGTCTGTTGAATCAAATACACTTTTTTTTTTTTCATTTTAAAAACTAGAAATTTTTTTTGTACATTTCTCTTTACTTATAATTGTAACTATTGAGATAATATATAAAATTTTCTTATCCGAATAAACGTTTATCTAATAATTATAATTTCAACAAAATTGTTGGAAATTTATATACATAATACAGAGAAGAGCTAGGAACAAACATACGGAATAAATCCGGAGCTATTACAAGGTATACGATAATGAAGTTATGTTAAACTAAAACTTTCTCACCGCGTATGGGTAGCATCAAAGGTATTGTTAAGGTAACGTCAGCGTTACGTATACGTGTTGAACATTGTTGAGATTTTTACTTTGGAAATGAGCCAATGAAGTCTTTGTTTATTTATTATGGACAATTTTATAGACCAAAACAGACGTGTAAAAATAAAGCAAGATGTAAATCAGTGCTTGAATGTATATACTACAGATGCTACGGCGATTATATGGTGCCGAAAATAAATTTCAACTACATTGTTCCTCAGACTCAGGCTTTGTAGTGGAATCGTGTCGCACCAGAAACTTCTTTTTTGACGCACAAAGTGTAATGTTATTTTTTTAAATAACAAAAATTACCGTGCAGTAAATACAATAGAAAATAG
The DNA here is from genome assembly GCA_018245475.1 of Pharmacophagus antenor. Lineage (NCBI taxonomy): Eukaryota > Metazoa > Arthropoda > Insecta > Lepidoptera > Papilionidae > Pharmacophagus > Pharmacophagus antenor. The sequence goes on along the minus strand of DWQX01000190.1, from coordinate 16,941 downwards.
GACGTGTAGTGGATACTCACCTATCAGGAGACCGTTTAGGCAGTTTTAACTAGAGAGTCATATTTATGAAAGCAATAGTAATAGGGGAAGTACATTTCTTTGGGGTTAAGGGTACCATCCAATATCCGATGGTGATGAACGTAATGTTATAATTTCTAAGCATACTAATTTTGTTTTCTAAGCGTATTTCATCGGTGGCTTCAACATTAGCACCCGGAAGTCCACAATTTTTTTATAGGAAGATAAGGCAAACGAGCCAGGGGTTCACCTGATAGAAAGTGATCATCGTCGACCATAGACAGCCGCAACACTCGGGGAGTCGTAACTGGGTTGCCGATCTTTAAAGAAGAAGCAGGCTTTTAAACCACTACCACCAGGTAAAGATACTGTTCATCTTAACGCTTTATTCTTTTTTAAAAATACTAGATCTATTCTGTTATATTATTTTTTAATACGTATAATTATTAATGTTTATACAGTGAGTACTGCCTGACGGTCTAAACAACCTCTTTTGCAATTATCTTTATGACTACTCGTATATTCGTAGCTTAGTTGATGTTATATGCGCAGAATTATTTTAAAACGAGGATCAGAGCGGAAATGTCACGAAAATTACATCATTGTAATTTCATGACTAACAACTCTCTCGTAAAATTACAATAAATATAGATTGTAAAATAAATAAATATGAACTCAGTTATTGCTTGATATGACGAGTTGAAAATGTTGATTAAGTAAGTTTACTATTTAGTGCACAATTTACAATAGAGTACCAACTACCACTAGAGTAACTAATGTGAATGCTTTCGGTCGAAATAAAGAATCCGGTGTAAGGTAAAAATTATTTCCAGAAAATTTTATATTATTAACGCTGTTTATTATTATACATGAAAATGTGTTCATAAGTAAATAATGTTTTTATTATAAATTGAAAAGGTTATGGATCGGCCTACGTACGATTTATTTATAGTATCTCTCAAACTACAAAACAGGTCTTTTTTACGCTATATCGCGCCGAGGGATGGTTACACGCTCGACGAAGTAGATACGGTCTATAAATGTAGACAACGCCTGAGAGAGAGTCTTTATTGACATTACAGGTTAATATATGATAGTCAGCGACACGCATCGATTTTCTAGGCGTGATAATTTTTTAATTGAATAATAAGATCCCTACATTATTTGTTTCAAATTTTAAGGCTGGGAGAATAAAACTTTTATTGAAATTTAAACTTCTTTTTCTCCGCTGAGGGTGGAATTTAAAAAAAACCTTATTTAGTGCATACCTACATAGCACAAAGAATTTACCCTCCAAAGTTCTGGTTTCTAGAACCAGCGATTTAAGCTGTGCTTTGTTATATATGTAATCTTTACTTATATACATCTAAAAGATTGTAAGATCCTGGTCCCTTCGACTAAAAATATCCTTAAAGAGTAAAGATAGAATAATTCAATATTATGTTAAACAATTGAGTTACTTGACTACTTTTGTACAAAGAAAAAACGTTCTTTTTAACTACACACAAAAATGTGATAAAATTTATTTTTTACACGTTTATTAATAGATTAATCGACATACAAATAAAACCGCATGCGGTACGGGGAATTGCGGAAGCTGGATAATTTTATGATGTTCACGTCACGTGGGGTTTGAGGGTCAGCCATGATTAGATTTAACGTTATAAGACGTTTAAAGAATCGTTATCATATATGGTCGCTTATAATAATGTTTTAAGTCGTTACGCGAATTAAAAAAACAAAGCTGTTTATTTCAAATCCAATTCAAGCTCCGAAAGAATATAAAAATCTTAAATTAAAATATTCTTGATCTTTAAACTAAACGTTCCAGGTAAAGTCTTCAAATGAATCAACGTAGTATCATTACTAGTGTATGATAATTAATGAAATGTATCGCGAAAAAACTATAATCCTGATGTGATTCTGTAACAAAGTCCAGAGTGAATTTGAAAGATATCTAAAAATAGATTCTGATATAAACTAGTGAGCTCTTACTTTAATTTTTAATAATTGACTAGAGTTTATTAAACGAAATTGTTATACACAAAATAAAGTACATATTTTTTCATTATTAAATAACAGACATCTATACGATGAGCGGATTAGTAGTCACTTCACTAAATTTTACTTAGCTAGTGCGCCGCTAGAAACAGCTGTTACGGCGGTATCAAGTATAGCCATGACGTTATACGATTTTTCGTAAATTTAGACATAATACATTTACTAATGTTTGTTGAAATAACTTTCCTGCTGAAATACTTAAATCACAAACTGTGTTTACGGGTTAATTAGTACCGAATGTTGAAATATTACAATGCGGGTACTGCGAGAACATGCTATAAACTTACTCGTTCTGAAAGTAAATTAAAATGTCAAACATTCTCGGTTTATGTTATTTCTGAAACTTTTCAAAGGCTGCTTTAACGAATTTTAACAATTAATTAAAAGTTACGTTCTTTAATATATTTATAAATATTTGAAATTTACTTTTATGAGAAAAACGATGTGTATAAAAACTAGTTATTAAAATTAGTAATTACAATATCTTCCTTACACTGTCTCCTAGGCTTAATTTTTTCTCCTAAATGAAATAAGTACAATTTTTTTATTATTATTACAAAGTCTAACGTCTGACCCTGACCTTACCTGATGGTAAGTGGAGATGTAGCCTATGATTGTAGATCGCAACATTCTAGTAGAGGTCTATTCACTCTTTCGCTAAAAATCCCTACGTCATATTTTAACGGAAACACTGATGTTGACGGACTATTCTAATCGTTTGCTGTTCGCATTATAAAGGTCAAAGCAAAACGCTTTGTTTTAATGCGGGGAATACCGATAAAGAAGAGATGAATGGCTACCGTATTACGACTAACGGTTAAAAATGCGACCGTGATGTTTAATTTCTGCGCACACGTTCAGAACTATATTCGGTGATAATCAAAATTTAGCTTCATTCTTCTATTGTTTTTTGTTGTTCTAAATGTTTTAGTCTATTCAATTATCATTCATCATTCAAACCTTATTTTTAATAAGAGTGTGAATGTAAATTCAAGTTTATTAATCAACCCTTGATATAGATCTTGCTCTGATCTCAATATTTCAGCCACAGCTCTTTATATCGTTTTATTATAAACACGCTGTTGGTTTGATAGTAACCAGGCATGTATTTCATAAATAATGCGATAGTTAAACGAAGCTATTATCTATATAATATACAAAATGTAACTAGTTACTAGTGATATTTCAAGGTACTTGTTAAACTTTATAAATTGCTTGTAAAATTTCCGCTTCTGGTATCTGAAGCATTTTCCAGGTATTTTGAGATTAAGCTCTTTATTTGACTCTCTCTAGGAATAATGCGATGTGTATTGCATATTATATTATTTGCGTATGTTTAATGTTTTCCTTTTTAACCGACAGTAGAAATGGGGATTACAATTCGTCGCTCATTTATTAACATGTATTATAAATGAAAATTAAGCCTGGGATAAAATATGAAAAATTTATAATACTTACATTGAATATAAGAAATTTGATGCTAGCTAAATGCGAGAGTGGTAATAAAAGGGTTTAAGTATTCTCAAAGATTATAATTTACAACAGTCTTCATTTTGTTGTAAACTGTCGTGTGAAATAATTCTGATAATATAAATTATATTCAGTTACCCAAAGAGATTGTGTAATGCGTTTGAGCATCTCAACGGACTCAAGGGATATTCCCTTGACACGTTTGTAATTCCTCCCTTCCCCGTCGACTAACGGGTCAAGGTAAAAACACACAATACAGGCCCTCGGTGATAAATTTACATATGCACATGCAAAAACAATTAATTCCCAGTACGTGAGTCTAACCTTTGATCTTCTACGCCTGTGTGTAACATTTAATTATTGAGACATAAATCACGCACGTTGTGCACAAGCGTCGTAAAGGAATACAATAAAGTCAATAATATTTTTTCTTTAAAAGTCGAACTGTCGATAAATTGAAATAGGAAAAAAAAGTTTCAACAGATATTTACACATAAAAAAATTAAACTTTATTATTTTTAAACCTCGGGGTTGATTATTTATTTTTTTATATTTAGAATTTATGTTTATATTTAGAATTTTATCTAATCTTATTAAGTGATCTATACAAAAACGCACAGCCTAAACTACTAGTTCTAGTGACATAAAATTAATAAGTTGTGTTCTTTATCAAATGTAGGTATTTATTAAAAAGGTATTTACAAAATCCCATTCCTAAGAGGGAAAACGAGGGATTTATATTTAAATGAAACTTTTAATTTTCTAAGTGGATGGACTTGAAAATCTTTTTTACACATGCTGGAGAGGGATCAATCATAATTTAATTAAAAAAAGATTACCTCGCTTGGAGAAGATAGCCGTTTACGGCTTTCAAAATTATAAATCGTTTACTCTGCTCTTTCGAATAATAAAGAAATCATTAGAAGCACCTCTTTACAAAAAGTTAAGTGTGGTCATTAAGTACCAATTCTATACGAGTAAAATTGTCTCTTTAACTCGTTATCGTCAGTTGAAAACAAATTAATTACAATACGCTTGCTATTTCGTGGTTCAAATTGGTTGTTCTAAATAAATGTAGAACATAATATTCACGTTCATATCTGTTCTTAAGGGGTTATGATAGCGAAATAATCTATAATTGTAAAATGCAAAACTATTCAGTGACTTTTTAGCTATTCATTATTTGAAATCCACCACGTTCTGACTTAAAAGAAAATCTGAAGCTGAAACCACTTGAATCCTTTATAATCTTTAATGCCCTTATACTGATTATTTTATGTAGAACTGTTTCTACAAAAGTTTTGTTAAGGTCACAGATCAATTTAGGTAACTAAATCTTTCGTATTTTATCAACTCTTTTATGTCGTTTGTCCTGAACATTTATTAGGACATCGATTAATAATGGCTGCATAAAATTCTTCAACCCAAAAATATGGATAAAATTTTATTTGTCGTTATCTATATAAATGTTATGAGGGTTACATTAATATTTTATGACGACTTATTTAATGTTTCGTGTCCGATATGAACGTACTTACTAGAAGAAGAAAAAAAAACTAAAAAAATTATTGATTATGAATTTTTTGCATTGCTATTACATCTTTAAACAGTTTTAGAAATCAGTTATTATATAAGTTATATTGTGGAAAAAAATTAAGTATATTTTATTTCAAAAGGATATGGATTAGTGATGAGCTTAAGACACCAGCTTCGCGGTCTTGTTTCCTGTGTCAAGTAGCGCAGAGCGACAGGCGTGAATCCGGGGAACGGTAATCCCTGACCACTCGTACTTTCTGTGCTCAAGGCCCCCTCTGAATCCGAATTACCGCCATCTGATTCAGAACAACCCCCACTTGTTTCCGATCCAGGCTCTTCTTCTCTGTAGCCGTAGTAAGGCATCCTCTTCCTTTATTGGGGCATCTACTAAACATATAAGCTCATTATATCACTTAGTAATTTAATGTCTATTCTACGATTGCTATTTAACCATCTCCGATAAGCTCTCAACTATACACGTAGGTGTCGGATTGGAGCGGAAGGGGGTGCTTGGAACGTTTATGTAGAATGAAGAAAGAACGCTCCATCTTTCTGGAATGTTGGTTTTAATCTGGAACAAAGAAAAGTTTTATTACATTCATTCTATTATTGTGTTAATTATTGTTAATGAGTTTCTTCAGTATACGGATGAAGTGATTAGATTTTATTATTTGTTTAAAGATAAAGAATTAAGATTTTGTATAGGAAAAGATTCACATTATAATATGCAATTACTTTCTCAAACGATTTTTACATTTAGACATAAGAATTCTAGTTATTTGTACATTTGATTGTCAAGTTTTTAATTGAAGATGGAACTTAAGAACCAAAGTTTGTTTAAAATGGTAAATTTTTACCAGCATTTAGATGAACCTCGTTTTAGATCAAATAACATTATGCTATTTAGGTGTAGCTAAAATATTTTTTTTATGGATAACAAGGACGTACAGTTTTCATTATAAAGTTATATTAATATTCATTTGGCCAGCCTTGTTTGAAACTGCTGCAAAAAAAGTTTAATAAAAACGTAATTAACACAAGATTTAAAGAATACAAGTTTTATCTTAACCTAAATGAAGAAGTCGGGAAGGGAGTCCTGAAACAAAACGTTAAATGAATAGTTAAAACATTTTTTGGCGAGATGAAAATAAGCTCTTTGTAAGGAGTCTGCAACGAAGAATGCAGTGCTCCTTTATTCTAAGGAAGTCATGCTATTTCTAGCTTAAAATACAGTTTTTGTTAACCGTAATTAAAATATCGGATGGTCAATCAATTCCTTCATGATTCGAAATATACATAGCTGTTGAACTTTTACGTTATTTAAAGTCGAACGTGTCTATCGGAAAATTGCTTTTATTTATTGTAATAACGACAATTTCATCGATCGACCAATCTTAGCTACTTCCGTTGCGTCGTTGTTTATCGGTTGTCTTGTAAAACACACATCGACCTATAACAGCCTTCTCGTATTTGGAGCTTGAAAATGTTTACAGCATAATTATTTTTGTTATTCTGTTAACACTTCTTTCATTATCGCTTATTTCTACTAAAGAAAACGTTAGTTTTTTTTTTCATCCGGACGGCTTAATAAGAAATCTGGACCAACGATATAAATCTTTAGAAACTACTGACATATTCTTTATAAAAATAAATTCTTCTTCGACATAATAATCAATAGTTCAAGTTGGGCAGACTGAAACATTTCATCTGTTGTACCTAATTGAAAAAAAAAACAACAGTTGAAACTGTGTGGTATTTAACCTCTTTCCTCGATAATCCGTTAAACTGTTTTTGTTGAAGTGCAGTTACAAGTCTGGATCGGCTCAAACACTCATAACATTAAAATGAAAGCGTTTATTTCGGTCTACGATGATAAACAACGATAAGAAGAAATGGTGTCGTGACATACATAGTTTGGTTTTTTAATAATGCTCAGTATTATTAGTTTATTTGCTCTTCATTACCTCTATAGTCCAGCGGCCCTTAAAAACACAAAGAGTAATAAATTTGTTAGTGAAATGGTAATTATCAAACCTTTTCTAAAAAAAGTTGTCTCCTTCAGGAAATAGACATGGATTCTAAATTTAATAGTAACATCATCTTGTAATAAAATTGAAACTGCAATCTAGAAAGGTATTATAGATATTTCTGTAATAATAATAATAATAATCTATATATATGGTGTTAATTCGACAAGTACATATTTTTTTCCTTTTTTAAGTAAAACTGATTCTGTTTTTGGTCAATGTTTTTTGTTGAAAAGTGTTTACACCGGAGCTTATCTCCTTGAGATAATAAAAATTGAATATCGAATGTTCAAAATTAAAGAATAATGATTTTGCATCTGTTAATTTCTGTTTAAATTTCGTTTGCTTTTCAGTTAATATTTATGGTCAGTACTGTTATTTGATAAAAAGGTATTATTATTTTTTTTCTAGTAATTGGTTGTCAAATTAATATAATTTCATTAAATATTACATGGAACCTTTCATTTTGAATGCTAATGTATTTCAAAACACCTTTGTTCAAACTTTTACATTAATAAATTTAATGAAATATTCAATATCATTGGTTCAATATTTTTTTCAGTATACTTAGAAAACGTCATTTTAGGTTTTTAAATTAAAATTTGGTTTTCATTTCCAACGTAAAACTTTTAAAATGTGGTTGTCGGATTTAATATAACACGTAATGAAAAGAGCGTAAAAGGAATGAACAATGTGAGATATCGCCTTTCAATAGTGAGGTAGCGAATTGCTAAGCGTATGAGAAATGTCTGACACATTTCTTCCCCACTTAGTTTCGTTATACGCTAGGACATAAAACAAATACGAGGATTTGCAATCTCTTGCCAAATAAATTCGGTAATAACACGACTCGTTCTCTTGGTGTTTATATTTGTGTACTTTATGTATATTGCCATTACGTGTATTCAAATTTAATGACTTTCTGCTCTCCTTTGCTTTAGGGGTATGTTTTTTTCTGACATCTTTTAGTTTAACTTCACATGTTGTTTACCATAATCGTAATTTTTATTTTATATACTTGTGTCTTCATAATGATAAATTTTGTCACATTTTATGTTTTGTTTTAATGTTTTCATAGAGATACTGAAACGGTAATTTGTGCTGGACTCTCACTGTGTCAGGAAGAGATTAGGTATAAAAAAACTAGTGTATTTTAGGTACATAAATATGAATATTATCCCCGCACTTTTAAACAATTAGAGGTGTTTGTTATTTAATATAATCATTTATGCATTGTTTATATATAATTTAATGAAATATCATAGGACTTTGATAGTAATAATAGTAGTAATTTTCACTACACATTGGTAATATTTCATAAAAAAAGTTAATTCGAAAACAAAACTAAATTGGGAAGCAATTTCTCAAAAATAAAACTATAAAATACATAATCTACGCGCAATGTGCTAATGTAATTATGCACTAACTCTTTAAGGACCTTGTAAAAATATGATTCACGTTTTCCTACTAATTTCTCTGGACCTGTATCGAAATACGAATGTAGTAAAGAGACTAAAGTCTGGGTATAAATATTTCGAGTAATTTAAGATATTTCTTCAACATTTTTTCACTGGTTTATTCGTATGCGATTATTGCTTAAAGAAACTATTTTTTATGAACTTAACAAATATAATAAATGACTAAAAATTTTTAAACATTGTAAATACGAATTGCAAATTGACACATTGACATTGGTTGCTGTACCTAGCCAGGCGGATTCGAAATATCCTACTATCATCCTGAATTTACCACGCATGTGGCCCCGAAGTTGATCCAGGACTTCCATGTTACATGGCATTCGATAAATCACTGCGTCATAGATGCATTCAAAAACTGTCATATTAAGGTTGATGTGAACAATTGTTGATTAGTTCATGGCACCTTTGTAAATGTGAGAAAGGTTAATCGATGTCACTGTACCTCGCATTATAATCAAAGCTTGGGATGGATTAACAGTACTTATACATAATTCATTAATGTAATCGTTACTTTGCAGTACTCCATGACTTTCTAAAACAAAAAATACAGTGCTAATTTAATATTAACGTCGGATAACTAACGTCGGACTGTAGTACTCCTAACATATCCCGGGGATGCCACGTGTAGTAATGAAACGCGTTGAAATGTTATTTTAGTTGTGGTGTTTGCGATTACAAAAATTAGAAATTAGTAAATTATTTTTAGTTTTATTAAGATATTACAGTCAGCTCATTATGTTTCTATTTATTAGATGTATACAAGGCATTGACTAAGAAAGAATATAATTAGGTATTGAATCGTAACAAACGTTGAATTGAAGTGAAGATTGAAAAACCTAAGCGCAACAAAAACTTTACCCAGGTTAACGTAATAATACCCTAGTCTTTTCCACAGTAATAGTGTTTTGTTCGAGGAACAGTCGAAGGCGACATGAACGCCTGGAGGCAATAGCTGCGCTATTTGTCCCCACAAATCGATTGTCGACGTAAGTGTCCCATTATCTTTCCGTTTCGTAAGGCTTGCGCGTTTATGTCGATTATTTTGTTAGGGAGCGCCTTTCACTTTTGTTATATTGAAAGTATATTAGCATAACAGCATTATAATAACAATCAAGTCTACTTAGTCCTGAATGTGTTGATTGATAGTAATTTCTGATCTCAAAAACAGAATTAGAAGTAAACAATTCCCAGTCAACTAGTAGTGTGTATATTCTATCAGGTTTTTTTTAATAATTTCTGAATTTTCACTTAACAAATTATCGTTAGCAAAAAAAATACTTGTTTAATTTTTAATGTACAAAAAAAGACTATTTGCTGGATATCGTGAAGGTAGCAACACTCATTTTCAATTTATTTACAGCTTTGACTGCGTAATATATGTTGTACATTATTCTGTATTAAGGTAACAATCTCGCTTCTATTATATAACTTTTCACAGGACGAATTATTAATGCTTTCAAAACTGCATACCGACTTAGACAGCCTCCGGTAAAAAGAAATGTATTAAAAAACAGTTCCACTTTTATCTGATTATGTACAAAATAACACTATTATTTGAAAAGCAATTATATAGTGTCTATAAATAACATTATATAACCACTTCAAATCCGGTTATTTGTAACTGAATGTAGATTGTTAAGTACAGACACTGTTAGACATGAGAAAGCGCAAGAATTATTAATCTTATCGGGGATGATGTGACTCAACTGAAGTATGGTGCAGTATTAATCATCCGTATGACAAACTAACAGCTCCATTCGCCTGGAGTCGTTCGAGAACACGTAGAGGCAATAAATCAAACCAAACAAGCTCGCCGCACAACTTCAGTTAAAGTCGACTCGCTAATATTTTATTCAGGGTCGTTTTGTATTGTTTCACCGATACCTGTCTCCAATCGGAGCAGACCCGTGCCAGTCGCAGAGGAATGCTAACACTTATAAATCGATTTTAGTGGTAACTATATTTTTTCGATGTACAGGGAGAAAAAATATTTCAAATCTTACCTTTACTAAACAGGTGAAATTACTTGTAAGAAGATATTGCAAGATTTCAGACCACATCAGGATTCAATTGACATTTATCAATAGCGAAAGGAATTATAAAAAAAACTGCTTTCATTATTTGTATCAAAATATTAATAATAACACCTTTTATGTATTTCCTTAATAAAACATAAAGCCTATTTATAGAAAATAAAAAATTATCATTATAGATTTACCAAAAAATTTTTTTCTGATATTAAAATATACTATTCAAATATATTACAGGCAAGTATTTCTTTTTGTTTTGCCTGTAATAAACACGATTATTTTAACAAAGTATATTTAACAATCCCGCCTGGCTAGGTCAATGGTAATCTGCCGCCATAACAGCATTGCTTAGTACTGGCAGACATACATGTGAGAGAGCCAGAAGAATTCTGGGCGAAATTACTTCGCTATCTACGGCCTCTTTGTCACTTAACATTACGTGAAATCGAGGTTAAGATACATCGATAAAAATAAATATTTATAGTAAATATGCATGTTATTATGTAGTGAAAACCAGACACTTGTATCTTTTTCTTCTCAAACCGATACATTATATTCAAATGAGTTGGCAGTATGCAAATACGGTGTAACAATTTCTGCTACTTTAGATTTTAATTTAACATCTTTTCAGTAGTTCTCAGTTAATTTATTTGAACTACAGACTACATCGTTTATTTTAATACAAGACTGTCCGGCTAGACGATGGAACGGGGCGTCTGTCATCAGGAGCATTCCTTCTAAATGTCGACGGACGTATGTTGGTTAATGGCACCTCTGATACGGATCTTGTTAATAAATCCTTGTGATATGTCATTAATTGTATAAAATGAAGGTTTTCTCTAGGTTATGACATAGTATCACGAATCTCTTTTGAATTGTTAAATAGTTTAAATTTATAAATACTATTTAGGTATTCATAAAGGTAATTTAATAATTGTAAATATACTTAACAAAAAATGCAGTTTTTAATTTGACTTAAAACAAAAATTAAGCTACTGGCCAGCGTAAGATAATCCACGTCCAAACAGATCAAAGCGGACGCATACCGATGTTTAGTATTGAACCATTACAATAGGTTGGTTATTTCGGTACGACGTCTGATTCCAGACAGACTATAACGTGCTTCTAATGTCTTTATTTGTTACAACTGGCTTTATTTACAAATATTTTTAACCAGAGTACTTGTATGAAGTACGTCAATTTCAGTAAGACTTAGAAATCGTCTCTATTGTTTTTTATGGTATTTTGTGATAGCCGTGAAATGCTGAATTTATTCACGTGGAAGTGCATATTTATTTTAGGTTAATTAGGAAGGCATCCGTTAAAAAGATTTGCTTATTAATATATGATTATTCGTAATGTGATTGTATTAATGATTTTTGAGTTCAGTTTTAAATTCAATCATAGCATTTATCTTTATAAAGATAAGAGCGATACTCTCTGTCCGCCTTGTTAATTGTAATAGCGAATGACAATTATCTAGGTGGACTTAATTTATTATGATTCAAAACTTTTATATTATAAACAAACAAATGCTTTGTACGATTAGTAACTTAAAAACACAGCGAAACACTATTTATAAGTTGGCATTTGTTGAAACAATTTAAATATTGAGTGTGTTTATTTATTTAGTTTAACATTTTTATGCATACTCTGTGAGCTAAAAATCATGTCACCTAGAAAATGAATAATAAACAATCCCGGTCTACCATCATTCGCAAAACAAATGTCAAATAAACATGTGAATTTCAGATAAAAACTTCTACTGTGTACACAACAAGGTAAATGAATCATTTTATTTATCGGTATTGGGTAAATACTAGACCGCATTTCACACATAATGTTAAGCGGTAATGATGCCACAGATGGTGAAAAGTGTTTGTCCAGAAGACTGGACTAGAATGCATGCATGACTGTCGGAACAACAACGGTGTTTTGGCGGCAGAGGGTTAGCTATCAAGATGGGCTCGAAAAAACTGTGGCACCATTTAGACTCCACTACTGACGTGACTCCGGAATCGAATCTGGGACATCCGTGTCAAATAGCAAGTGGTAAGCTATTGCGCCACGAATGCAGTGAAACATTTTTATATGTGTGAAAATATTATGTAATAAAACATAAAACATGACGTTTCTATAGAAACTGAAGTGTTTACTTTTACAGTAAACCTGTTGTTATCGGTTCCCTCAGAAATTACACATTTTCCCTACTATAAAATTTAAATTAGTAGTAAGCGCTAATACTTGTATATCTGGTAAATATCCTCGGCATATGTGTAATAGCTGTATTGCTAACGTTAGCAAAACAGCGGGATGGTTGGATAAAGCATTTTAATTAAGCTTATAGTAATGTTCAAACTCATGTTCTCTTTGCTCGTGCTAGTTATTACCTAATGTATTATTTGTTAGGTTTAAAATTGCGATGCAAACGCCGGGAAACTAATAATTTTATAGTTGTACATACATATATTTAATATATTGCACAAATAACTTGATAAATAATAGCTTTTTATTGACATTTGCTGCAAACAATGGTATTTCCCAACATTAAAATTATTGTCACATAACATATGCGTATGGGTTATTTCTTAATTAATCCTTTTATTTAATAATTATTTCTCATTATATATACTATTTAAGGTATATTAAAAATTTGTAGCGTGAGTGTTCTAAGCGGGTGCACTTCCCCATCTACGGCCTCATTATCAATTAACATAATGTGAAATTGAGGTCAAGCTTCAGCCCATTGCTGATAAAACGATAGTGTATTTTTGGCGGGAAATATTAGCAGCAGTGTTACTAATGTTTGCCGTCAAACAGTCACGACATAACACCACAGCCACGATATGCCTTTATCTACATAGCTTGATGATATGGTATGTGATTATAATTAGCGATCAAAATGGTAAATATTTGTGTTAATATCGACTGCCTATTGAATACTTGCAACTAATTACTACACTAATTATCACACAGGTCGGCAATGTGGCTGATTTTAAATTATATTTTTATTATTAGCACCAGTCACGTTTCTTGATTACAAAACATCACTTGATAGTTAACCGCGGTTCACGTTGAAATAACCACAGGCTGAACGATCGATGAATGGGCTATTAAGTACGTTTATTGTAAGTTTGACTTTAGATTGCGGTTATCCGTTTAAAGACTCTCTCTTCGCCACAAAGTGCTGTTCTACAAGACTTGCGTTAGGCCCATTCTGACCTTCGCGAGTGTAGTGTTCGTGCATCGGCAATTTGTCGTCAAGACCCTGCAGGTCTTCCAGAACCGCTTCACCCGGCCCGCTACCGGGGTGGAGTGGTACCAGAGGAACATAGACCTGCATAGTGACCTTCACCTTCACACGATCGAACATTTCATCAATGACTGTGCTCTCATTCATTTCGAGGTGGGTATGCACCACCCCAATAAATTGATCGTTAATACAGTCGACTATGTGGCGATTCCATATCTAAGCTTATCCAAGCGTCCTCCGCGTAATATGTTAGTTAGTCTCGAGGCAAGGGTCGGGTCAGACAGAAAACACTGAAACTCTCAACTATATGCACAACACCTAATGAACCTACAATATCAGTCACCGACAAACCTCAATCGTCGTCCGTCTCGCTCGCCGGCAAGCGGGACGGAAACAAAACTCGCACAGCGCGTACACTAGATACACACGAATACCCGGGCGCTTCTCGCCCCCGCGTATTGCGTCACAGGGGAACGATAGTCGCGGTTAGGGCCCGCGCCCCGAATTCGACAATCACGTAGCTCGCCACTTGATAGTTAGGCTAAGCCAGCTTCTCTATTTCTAATGTAGAGCTCACGTATCAACGGATCCGTCGTCAAAAAGACTAACAGCGCAAACTTCACCGAACCAAGCAGCAGCAGAACCGTTTAAAGTCGTATCCTGTTCGATGTAAGCCGTGATGTTTGGACAGTGTTAGTTTTTGAAATATGCTTAGTAAACTGCTATAGAGTTTCGTTAGCAATACATATGAAATATTTAAAGTATAATAAGCAAAGTATACAAACGTGGTCAACTGTAACCCCATTGTTAATTGAAAAAAGAATATGCTAAGACCTTTATGTGTGCGGACTTGCATCGGTAGTGAACTCGTTCTGTTCTAAACATAGTTAAAGCAATATCTTATACGACAAACCTACAAAATAAACAGCACGCTTGCTGCATATAAGACTGGTAAGGAGACCTACCATTGTAAGGATCAGCGAATAGACTTAACGGGGAGGATACAGGGAGCTTAACTCCTTTCGTACCGCAGTATGTACCCCCTTGCTTATAACGCGTAGGTCCTTGATTAGATAGTCACCAATACAAGTGGTTAACTTTGGATGGTGGTAAAGTTTTTTGAACTGAACTAGTTAACTTTTATGATCAATAGGACGTACTAATTGTGTTGCAGTATTCTGATCAGTGGCGTCACTCCCATACAAACCCGAAAGCGATATAGTGCACTAAAATTAATAAATTTATTGCCGCAAAGTCTAAACATGACCATAAATAAAAAATAATTAAATTAAAATCTCAGTTATTAATATTTTTATGTAGATGCGTATATATGTACCCGGGCTTGCCCTACAAATACGCCCCTGATTTTGACAGTCATATGAGAGCTAAAGTGTTTTCGACAAGCACACTTCATTATCCACGGCCTTATTATCATTTAACAACGTGTGAAATCGAAGTAAAGGGCTTATTGCACGTTGTCGATAAAAAAAATATTCCGTCTAACAATCTATCCAAAACGATAATCGATGTGAATCGGAGTTCCGCGAGCAGGCGTATCCCCGGCATTGGTTAATCTCACCGGCAACCGAACGGCTTTGTCCGCAACTGTTTACGTTGCGTTCTATTTTCGCTGTCCATCATCTGGCCATTGTTAGCGCGTGTTTACGGCGCGGTGCTAGTGGACGGAACGGGCCGTACTTGCGGCTTCGATCGTCTTTTGCGGTCCAATGCGAACGCTTCATCGACTATTTCGTTTCATTTTTTTTTTAATCGTACGTTAGGAACTTGAGGTATACCACATCCATTAGCGTGTTGAAGTAGATTTATGAGTTCTTCTTCAAAAAAATGTTACTTATAATTGCTTTATATTTCAAATGTTGTTGAATAAAACATGTGAAAAATTATATTAATCTACGTTTAGTTACAAAAATATAACAGAAGTATTTTGTTGCTTTACTTCCGTAATCTATCAATTGTAATTTTACACGTTCTAAATTCTAATTTTAACTTTTAATTCTTCAAATTATTGAAAGTATTGACCATTATCCATATAATTGTGAAAAACAACAAAAGGAAACAGAATTAATTTGTTAAGGTCATGCTATTAAGATTAACGTATTTCTAATACAGGATGTAAATTCTATAAACAAAACACAGCATTCCCCGAGCCACAAATATAAATGTACGTTGCTTGTATCAATGAAGTGGCTCAAACTGAAATTGTTACAGGCGTTTGTATACAAAACGTAATGGGGTATTTCGAATTCACATCATTATAAGTTCGAAAAAAAGTTCATTTCATATAACAAGAAAAATTTTGCGTAAAATTATGTTGGTATATATCTTTACAGCTAAAGTTATGTGGCAAAGTTATAGTATTATTGAATGTTTTATTATACTTAATTGAACATCAATACATCAGGTATGTATTTTTATGTGAATTATTAACACAACCGTAAGAATATCACAATTATATATTTTATCTTAGTATCATATCTAAATGAACCAAATGCTTAGTATATCGTTTTTTCAGCTTTTTTTTTTTAATTTTAGTAGACACCTATATTAACGAGTTAACCGGCGAATAAACGTTTGATCAAATCGTTTAGAAGCTATTATTAATGAGTAATGCGTGACAAAACCGCGAAAATGTAAACAATATGCTCAGATATAACTCTGTTAGGATTTAACTGATTAGATCTATATAAAACTTAATTAACTCAAAATATTACGGCAAATTTCCATTACGGAAAATGTCTTCATGAGCATTGTAGTTATTGGACGAAATATTTTGTTATAATCAATTAACTGGTTAAGTTATGGTAAATAATTCAAGAAAATCAACACAGTGTAGTGTTAGAAAGGCCGCAGTTGGCTCTTGCGACTCCTCCAAGACACTGAGAACGGCAACCGGAAGATTTTAGTAGGTGAAAATCAAATCTTATTAAACCCTGAATTCCTTCCAGAGTTCAGGTCATCTTTTGGAAGCTTGGGGGGGGCGGGGGGGGCGGGGGGCGGGGGGGGGGGGGGGGGGGGGGGGGGGGGGGGGGGGGGGGGGGGGGGGGGGG